>PVIJ01005676.1:70343-100977 GCA_004024925.1 Scalopus aquaticus
AACATCACTTATAATCAAGGAAATGCAAATCAAAACCACTATGAGATACCACCTCACACCTGTGAGGATGGCACACATTAAAAATGCAGGCAACAACAAATGCTGGAAAGGATGTGGAGAAAAAGGAACTCTTCTACACTGCTGGTGGGAATGTGAACTGGTCCAACCACTATGGAAAGCTGTATGGCGATTCCTCAAATTGCTAAACATGGAGCTCCCATACGACCCAGCAATCCACTTTTGGGAATTTACCCAAAGGGTACAAAAACACTAATCCGAAAGGATACATGCACCCGTATGTTCATTGCGGCACTGTTCACAATAGCAAAGGTATGGAAGCAACCCAGATGTCCAAAAATAGATGATTGGATCAAGAAGATGTGGTACAGATACACAATGGAATACTATTCAGCATTCAAAGAAGATAAACACATGCAATTTGCAGCGACATGGATGGAATTAGAGGGGATCATACTCAGTGAAATAAGCCAGAAAGAAAGAGAAAAATATTGAATGGTTTCACTTATAACAGGACTATAAGGAAACCAAATAGGAGAGAGACAATCATGGGGTGGGGGGAGGCGGAGGGAGGGAAGGAAAAGCGCACAAAAATGGAATAGAAAAGAACACAAGGTACCATGGAGATGGATCACTGGTGAATTGGTGGTGGGCTACCCAAGGGGAATACAAAATGTAAAAGACATAAATAACAGTAAAAATATATATTAAAAAATAAATATTCATTCAGCCCCAATAAAACCCTTAATAAGAAAAAAAAAGAAATTTATGCTTTTGAAAAATGCTTAATGATATGGGAAAAATCTCACTATAAAATGCCTACCTCAAAATGTAGTTGTATGCATATTGGATGGTGTCTACATTATCAATTGGAGGAAATCATTTAATAAAGAAAATAAAAGTGAACCTTAATGGGCATGTGATATGCAACTATAAAATGTGTGTTTGACATATTTGAAGGATGTTGTAGTCACACTGTAAAAGAAGGAATGATGTATATGTGTATATAATATGACTAGATGTTCATTGTTTAGTTACAGGTGGAAAAATCTTGAAATTTATATAAAGATGTATATAATGGCTGTATATAATAGGTTTTCCCCCATTTTTTATCACAAAACTTTATAACTGGAAAGTAACATTCAAATAAATATTGAGCAGCGAAAAACTTAAGGCAGACACCTTGTCATAATTACATGTTATGTGTTATACCTGTGAAACTGACTTTTAAAGTTGTCTCCTAAATTTTCATATAATACTACAAAACAGCATCTTTTCAAAAATACTAAATTGTAGATAAGTGACATTCATAGGCCATCCATCTGGTAACTTATTCGGGCTTGTGTTATTTTATTTATCAATATTATTCAGTTATATTTTTATCCAGGGAAGTTAGAAGTTGTCTTACTAAAGACTCAGCATAATTAAGTTAAACTCTGTTACCTGTATCATAAATGCCTTCACATGCAGACGTAATGCAGTAAAGTTATGTGTGCTGAAACTGGTTCATTGAGATACAGTTTTGGATATATTTGACATTGTTTATAAAAATAGGCTTAAATTTTTCAATAAAGTGTCAATGAGTAATCAATGAGTTATAATAAAAATGTGGAATTTAAATTACCATTAATTATTTTATGACTGATACCGCATCACTGATTTTTAAGTTTTATTTTAAAATTAATTTTTCAAAAGATTTATTTACTTATGCATTCAAGCTGGGATACAGGCCAGATGCGCAGGGTGGCGAGAGGGTTCACCAGAGACAGAGTGGGGAGCAGAACAGGCAGATCCACGGAAATAACACTGCTGAGGGGAGCAGCGGGTGAGGCAAGAGAGGTCTGCCACGCCGTGTGGGAATCTCCCCAGCCAGAAGTCAAACTCGGTCGCTGCTGCCAACAGCTCCACAACACAGCGCTTAACAACTGCACCACCAGGGAGGCCCTTAAAATTAATTTTTAATGAAGAACCATTGTTTCACATCCTTGCGAATATTTTGACAGCATGGGTTTTGCCCCAATAGCATTGCAGTCATTTTAAGTATATTTAATTTCACAGAAGCTCATCAATGAAATTGCACAATGATGCTTTATTTTTTCATCAATTAATATAAATGTATTTTCCTTTTAATTTTGAGGCTTTACAAAGCTCTCTGCAAGAGCAACAAAGTGGCCTAAACTATCTCAGCACCACTGTGAAAGAGATGTCAAAGAAAGCACCCTCTGATATTAGTCGGAAGTACCAGTCAGAATTTGAGGAAATTGAGTCCCGATGGAAGAAGCTCTCCTCCCAACTGGTTGAACGTTGCCACAAACTGGAGGAGCATATGACAAAACTCCGGAAAATTCAGGTATTCGATGTTTTACTTTTTGTTTTCATTTTCTGTTTAGTGACGCATTATGACTTTTTTTCTTTTTCTTTATTGGGTAACATTGCTTTACGACACTGTATGTGATTGAAAGGTTTTGGATCACACATCTTCAGATGTATGTTAGCAAAACATTGTAAAATCTAAAGGCAAATAGACATTTAACTTTTATAGTCCATCAAAGTCAGTGATGACACCAAAATATAACAGTCTTTCTCAAAGGAGCATAGTTTACTTACTTCTATAAAAAACATAAATTTAAAGTTCTGCTTCTTATGTGTTTTTTAGTTACTTGTTCTTGGCATGTCAATAGGAGTTAAACATGTTTAAGTTCAGTAGTTTTTCAGAACCAATCTTTTCTTTAATCTGGTTGTCCTTTAAAATATAAATATCATTTACCAAATAGGAGAGAGACAGTCAGCGGGGGGGGGGAGGGAGGGAAGGAAAAGCGCACAAAATGGAGTAGAAAAGAACACAAGGGACCACGGAGATGGATCACGGGTGAATTGGTGGTGGGCTACCCAAGGGGAATACAAAATGTAAAATACATAAATAACAATAAAAATATATAAATATCATTTAGCTTATGAATAGATAAAAATTATTTATCATGCAATATATAATTTATTTTATGAGCATATTCCACTTACAATTATGTGTGTTAATTTGACTCCATCACCTTCCACCAACCAAGTTCAGTTGGCTTATTTTGTTTGTATAGTCCCACCAGCCTAATAATCATCTAAACTGAAAATAGTAAACAAACAATTGCAATCTAATTTAAACTCTAGAGTATTTAGTGATACAGATAGTGTCTCTCCTATGCAGGCAATTGTTGTAAAAAATGTTATTGTGGGAAGAATCTTTGACAGCATCACGGCATGATGGACAGTCATTGGCGGAGGATGCTTATGGTTTCAAATCCCAGCCCAGTTACTTAATTTTTCTTTTTACCTTATTAAACTAAAATACTGAGCAGTCCTAAAACATTCTGCAGAACACAACAGCCATATTTATGTGTTTCTGCATATAAATGCATGGACACATCCATGTATACACATGTGTATACACACATATACATAAATACATATTTGGCAGTGTCAGTAATAAAAGAGGTTAAAATGAAATGGTTATCACCATACAGGAGTCTACATCCTAGTGAAGGAGAAAGAGAAGTGTATTTAGTTTCCTGTTGCTGCTGTAATAAAAACCACTGCAGATTAATGACTTCTCTCAATGCAAATTTATTACAATCCTGAAGTTCAGAAGTCCCACCCAAATTGGTCTTAGTGGGTTAAAATCAAGGTATAAGCAACGCTGTGTCTATTATGGCGGCTTTAGGAGATAATCTGTTTTCTCATCGTTTTTTAACCTAGAAAGTACAGATCTTCCTTGCCTTCTGATAGATGGGGTTGTCCCAATAAGCCCATTGTAAGATGAAAATATTTTAAGTTGAAAAACAGCTTTAATACATGTTATCTGCCAAAGAGCATAAATTAGGCTTGGCTTAAACATCCTCAGAACACTTACATTAACTTCCAGTTGGACAAAATCATCTGATGAAATCTTTTACAAGAAAGTTTTGAATGTCCCATGTAATTTATTGAATAATGTATTAATAGCAAAAAAAAAAACAGCCTGTAGAGACCATCAGTTGTCTGCCCTCATCATCACATGACTGAATAGGAGCTGTGCTCACTGCCAGTGCCCAGCATCCTGAGACAGTGTCCTACGTATCACCAGCCCAGGAAAAGATCAACATTTGGAATATGGGTCTTACTGAATGCATATCACTTTGTATCATCGTAAAGTAGAAAAAATCATAAATTGAATGATAGTGTGTTGGGGACCATCTGTGCTTCCATTCCTTGGCTAATATCCCCAACTTCTGTCTTCAGAGCTGTCAGTGTAGCAGCTTCCAATCTCACTTAATTTCTTATACTCCTTCTTGCCTTTTCGTAATGACTCTTGTGATTCCGTAATGTCTGACCTTATAGCCCAGATTAATCTCTCCATCTCAAATCCTTAACCACATCTATAAAGTCCTTTTTTTCCATGTGAGGTAATATTTTCACATTTCAGGTATTAGAACATGGATATTTGGTATGTCATAGCCTACCAGAGGAATAATGTGGTAAATATTACAATAGGCAGGAAAGAAATCTAACATAAACTGGAAGGGGTTATGCAGTGTTTGGGGAACAGATGTTATCTGCACTTGAACAAGCAGAATTGAGCAGGATATTCAATTAGCTGGAAGTAAGTAGTTTAAGATTAGGTATGTTTGGAGATTAATATGATATATAATTGGATAAATGGCCTGCAAGTAGATCATGAATGATCCTAGATGGCATGCTTTGGAATATAACCTATTGGCAATAGTATTCAAAATAATAATACAATGTGGAACCATTACTTGTATTTAAAAGTGGAACGATAAAATATTAATGTTTTAAAAACATCGCTATGATAAGGGAAAGGAAAGAAGAATACCAGCAGTAATGTGGAGAGTGGATTAGAAGGGGTGAAACTGAGACAGATACCCGAAAGATCCAATGCCATATTCAAGATCTGAATGAGGAAAAGGACCATGTGGCTGAAGAACAATCCATACTCAAGAGATATCAGCGAGTTGATAGAGTTGAAGTTCTTATATTTAATCAGCTTTTTAGATCATTCCTATTAATCAGCTAGAGGGGGAGACTTTCTGTGAAGCACATATTTTCAATAAAAATTTAAGAGAAAATAGCACATCTGGCAGCATAGTTGAATTGTATGCAAATAAAGAAGTTTGAATAACAGACTTTTGAAAAGTAGCCCAAAAAAGGCATCAGGAGAAAAAGGCAATCTGTGAAAAATTAGTGTGAGGCACTTGGTTATTTATAAATGAGAAAGGATGATATTTTTTTTTTTTTGCCTGATAGTTACTTCAACCTGGTCACACAAATAAGAATTTAAAAGCAAGAGTTTTCTCTTTAAAGATGTCAAAATCGTGGTCTCTACATTCTCAACTGGAGAGACTATTTAAACTGTCAACTGTGGAAAACAATTTGTGGAAGTTCAGGTTTAGGGAGCTATAAAGACACCATTACACTGACTTTATTGTTCATAGTTTGTTCTATGTACTGTAAGGGCACATTGTTAGTATTATCATGAGTTGTTTTGTAACTTAAAATTTCTCTTGAGGGGAGTATGATTTAATGTTCTCAAGAGTAACATCATAAAACCACATTTGGTAGTAATATTTTATTTTTAACAATAGCAGACTTCATACACCAGTGCTCATATACTAGACCATAAAAATGCAGTCCTAGTAAAAACATTCTTTTCCTGAAGAGCTGCTTAGAGACATACTTCAAACATGGGAATTGTCCCTGGGCTTGTATTCAGATATATTACCACGGGGAATTGTATTTAGAGAAACCAGCACCCCAATAATGCCTTAAAAATGGGTCTCTGGTTCCAGAACCATATAAATACCCTGAAGAAGTGGATGGCTGAAGTTGATGTTTTCCTGAAGGAGGAATGGCCTGCTGTTGGAGATTCAGAAGTCCTTAAAAAGCAACTGAAACAGTGCAGAGTAAGATTTTTGTGTGATACCATCATATAAAGATTTTTATATGAAGAATGTTATTTGGTTATATCATGGGTTCTCAACGAGGGGTAATTTCTCCCCCCGAGGGACATTTAGCGATGTTTGGAGACACTTTGTTTTTCAGAACTTGGGTTAGGGTAGATGCTACTGGCATATGTTGGGTATAGGCTGGGGTGTTCCCAAACATCCTGTAGTACAGAGAACAGTTTCCTACAACCAAGAATTACCTGGTCTGAAATGACAGTAAGCACCACAGTTGTGAAACTGGCTTATATAAATGAGAAATGGATGAAATACTGTCATTTCCTCAACCCTCACTTTACAATATTATTTTAATATCATTTAAAGGTAAACAATCCTTTTAGTTATTTTTATATCTTATAGATTATTAGTCATACTGTGTTGCTGTTTCCATGTAACATTATACAGTACTGTAGTATTACACAACATGGACTTTTGAAATTGTATTCATTATATGATTGTCATGCAGTGGAAGCAAAATAATCTAATTCCTTAAAAAATTTTCTTTGCACATAGAGGCTAAAGAAAAGCAAATCTATCATTCACACCCATCATGCTCTAAGAAAATGCTGTAATACCCTGCATTTAAGAACCAAAATCTTTTCAGAAATAGTAATATATGAAGCCCATAATTTTCACACATTTTTTTCAAACAGCAAATAATAAATGCTTCTTTTTATACCTAATCTAAGAGAACAACTAATGCCTTATCTCATTGTTGACATTAAAACCACTGAACATGATCGTTTTTTGCAAGGTTGAATTGTATGTGTATATTAATTTCAGAATTTAAAGGACAAAATTCATCTGTAATACCGTGGTTCCAAATTATATATTTCCTATCTATGTAGCATTTCTCAATTTTTTTAAATTTAGTTTTTCTAGTATTTATTCATTTATTTTATGCATACAAGAACTGGGGTATAGGCCAGAGATGTGGGAGGTGAGAGGATTCACCAGAGACAGAGTGGGGGGCAGGACAGCCGGATCTACTGAAATACTGCTGAGGGGAGCAGCGGGCAATACAGGAGAGGTCTGCTGCACCATGTGGGTCAGGTCCCTGGCCAGGGATCGAACTCATGCTGCATTTGCGATAGCACTGAGACTTAACCCCTAGGCCACGAGGGAGGCCCTGTGTAGCATTTCTAATACGTGGTGATACTTTCAGCTGACTTAAGTTGAACTGTCTCCTTAGCTTTTGGTCAGTGATATACAGACCATTCAGCCCAGTCTCACCAGTGTCAATGAAGGTGGGCAGAAGATAAAGAATGAAGCAGAATTGGAATTTGCAGCTAGACTTGAGACAGAACTCAAAGAGCTCAACACTCAGTGGGAGCACATGTGCCGGCAGGTAGGTGCTGCTGCTGACTCTGTGGCTTGCCTCTGTTTCATTAAGATTAATTATTTCCTCATCCTTATCCTTTATAAAGTTTACTCCCTGACTATGCTGATGCTTTAAAGCCTGGTTACTTGAAACAAACCTCTGTCTAGCAGATGAAATATTTTCATAGTAGATATTTTAAACAGCATACATTTACCTTATTGGGATCTGAAAATGACATTCTTGAATAGAACTGTCATATTGAACTCTAAAGTCCTAGTCTTTGGCATTATTTTTATTGAATATTTTCTCTAATGCATAATGTTGCAGTAATAATTGGATTAACAAAAGATACTTTGTGCTTGTAAATTCGGTATAGAAATGAAGTGAATAATACATGTGTGTGCACAAATACGATAAATAATTTTCACTGCTTATTGGTAAGATTGACAAGTTTGGCTTCTTCAGTCCATTTATTTGAATAAATGAATTAAGAATGGGAAATAGTTAAGAATAGCTCAGTGGGGAAAAAACCAGGAAATAATACATTCATACCTGACTTCCTTTGTTATACAGCAGTGCATTTTATAGGTATTTATTTTCAATTTTAAGATTATATTATGGAAAAGCAAATACTATATTCACGAATAGTGTAAATCAAATACATTTTGTTCAAAAGATAAAATTTTGACCTAAAGCAGCAATAACTTTTCAATACACCAATGGTACTTTTTGTGAAGTTAATGAGAGGTTTAATTTTCTGTGTATTAGTGCTGTTCAGTCTTTCGTTGTTTCTAAGTAACCTTTCAAAGTTGAAAAGAAATCATGCCAGAAGGCAAAACTAAATTTGAAAAAGAGAAGAATTTAGAAAAGGAAAAGTTAAGGCAAGTCATCCAGCTAATACTGTCCCTGACAAATGTTCAACGGTTCTATTAACTCTCAGATATAATAGCCCTGGGCCAGCCAGCTCACATCCTCCTCCTGGACTAAGCCGGTTCCCAAAGGGATGTTCAGGAAAAATTATTTCTTAAATAATAGATTATACCATTGATGTTTTTCTGGAAAGCCAATATTA
The DNA here is from genome assembly GCA_004024925.1 of Scalopus aquaticus. NCBI lineage: Eukaryota > Metazoa > Chordata > Mammalia > Eulipotyphla > Talpidae > Scalopus > Scalopus aquaticus. Next base: position 78,742 of record PVIJ01005676.1, read on the forward strand.
AAGGTATTTGTTTGTTGAGTGTTTTTAATAGATGAGTAGAAAGAACAACACCAATTTATTTTGAGCAAGGGAGAACACAGCATAAAAATGTATAAATTCAACAATATTACTGAAACCTCAAGGAGTTTGCATGCTTGAGAAGTGTAATTATTAAAGCATCTATTCTGGAAATGTCCTTCCTGCAGAGACCTGTTTGCTATAAAACATTCCAAGATTTTGTTGTGCAGAAGTAAACATGTTAACCTGGTGCACAACAACATCTCCATGATCCCAGCCATGCTCTCACCCCATCCTAGAGTATTTTGCATTTCTCTGCTTCTTTTTGAAATACCACAGTGCTAATGTTCTGACTCCATTGCCATACGAGACCAAGGCTTTGAAAATAAGGATCCACGCATTTACAAAGACAAGGAAAGAAAATGTAGTAGAAGCCAGAAACCAGTTCAGGTTTCCAGAGAGAGTGGAAATGACATGAAAATCTGTGCATTACAGAAATGGCCACACACAGAAGGAGAGTGTGATACACTTTCTTGGATTAAAGAGAGTTCCTTTTCTTCATTTTAGATGCTGGAGGTTGGAAAAACACAAATAATTAGGGACAAAATTGTCCAAATGCCTTCTGTGTAGGAAGATACAATGAAATCCTATGACGTGATTATATAGGTATAAAATGGTTAAGATTGTTTTAAATTCTGAAAGTTACATATCCAGCAAAGATATCAAGATTCTAATTATTATTTAAAATGATAACCATGATTAAAATAACCCACAAATTAATGAGCCATGTTCAAAAGAAGGAAGGGAGAGGAGGAGCCAGAGAGGGACTAAAGGAGGAAAGGAGTTTTTAAATTTTCCATATTTTTATATTATGTTACATTTTAATTAAATAAATTAATCATATACATGTAAATACATGATCCAAGAGACCTTTCATTGCATTTGTGTTATTTATTGGAATATTTATCTTTGTAAATATACAATTATTAAACATTTTGTATCAGATATGACTAGGGAATAAGCATTTTATCCTCATCGAGGCTGCTGTAGTTTAGTAGAGAAGATGGAAAGTAAATGAGTTAACACAATATCACACAAGCACCTAATCTGGTGTTGATAAATGCTCCGAAGCAAGCCACCGGAATGCTCTGGGTGAGACTAGCAGGAGCAGGAATCCTGCTTCTTTCTTGGGTAGCCAGCAGAGCCTTCTCTGAGGTGGAATTAAAGCTGCTGTGTGCTTCATGAGAGGAGTCTGACCCGTCCTGATGTCAGGATGAGGGAAACTCTGGAGAGAGAATGGAATGGGGGAAACTCTGAGGCAGGAGAAGGGTGAGCATATTTGGGGAGCACAGGGGAAGCCACTGTCATTAAAACCCTGTGAACCAGGTGAAAACAGTTAGGAAATAAGAGCCGTGAACAGACTTGTAAGTCACAGTGTGAGGATATCGTCCGTCAGGTACGTAGGGAAGCTGTTAGGCTTTTAGGCCTAGAGTGGTGGTGTCATCTGAAGTGACTGTTTGAAAGCTCATGTACACACACACACACACACACACACACACACACACACACACGATAGGAAGAATAGACTGCAGGAGCACAAATAGAAGATACTGAAACACATAAAGAAATTAAAACTACATAATGCTCTCATGACATCATGGTAGGCTCACTATGAAAATGTATTCGCATGTATTTCTAAGTTCTGTACTAGAGATGGATCTGGTTGGAATACTTTTGTTCTGTCTCATTACCGTCTCCTTTTCCCATTAAGCAGTAATTAACATGAGGAGAGCACAGTGGACCAACTTGCTTGTGTGATGCAGATTCTGCTGAAATTTCTGTTCTCCACAGCCAGTCTCCAGCAAGCTTATCTCACTCAGTGTGGTCAATATTATGTTTCTGTGACTTTCCTTATTGTGTTGTTTCTGTCAACCAGTTCGGCAGGTATCCCCTTGTTAAACGTCTGATCAGGGCTTCCGCATTCACATACACCCATGACAGTTGTTCCTATCCTAACCTGACACATCCCTTTGTTTTAGAAAGAAAGGGCTGTTAGAAATGGCAGTACTTGCTGAAGAAAAGTCCAGAGGGAGGGAAGGGAGGCATCAGCGTTCATTTGGAGTGCTCTGTTTTGTACAGCAGTGTTGGCTACAATCATTTAACTGAAAGGCTATGGGTTAAGCACAGAACAAAATTGACTAGCTTAGTAGAGTGATCAATATGTCCATTTAGGCTGTGTTTATTTTGGAGACATAGACAATCAGTCATACATCTGGAATTCAAGTGGAATATTTGAACTGGGTGTGTGTATACATACATACACACATATATATGTGTGTGTGTGTATACACACATACATACACACAGACACTATTTGCACAAAAATCAAGGTTACATTTATATAGAATAACTAATAACTAATGAGAAGATTTCCCCAGACACCCCACCCTAAAAAACTTGTCCAAATTGGATAAAATAAAAGTCTTTAGGGATGGAGAAGAATTTCTTATGGAATGAGAGGTAAACATAGTACGTAATATCAGGAACTGAACCCAGACTGCCTGAGTCTAGAATTTTCCCCTATGATAACCACCTGTATGATCCTGGAAAAGTTGCTTCACTTCTCTATGCCTTGGTTCCTCGATATTTCCAATGTAACACTAATGCTTACCTTATAAGAATTTTGTAATAATTAAATGAACTAAACCTTGCAAAATATATGGACCAGTACCTAGTGTAGAAATACCACTATGTACATGCTTACTAAATAAAATGGAGATGAAAATAGACTTAAATGTACATCTATACATTATAAAACAGGTAAATTTCAAGACAACTGATCTAGATGTCAGGTGAATGTTATTCTGGCAACTTGCAGAACACTGCCTTTCTATAACTCAGTGCATCCTTTGGGTGCAGTCATCTAGAGTCTTAGCCAGAGCAATTAGAAAGAAAAATACATAGCAGGAATCCAAATTGGAAAAGAAGTGAAATTATCATTTTATAGGTGCTATAATATACATAGGTATCTCAAAAGACTATACCAAAAAGAAACATGGATAGCCACATGCAAAAAAAAAAAAAAGAAAAAATAAACCAGAACTATACATAACTCCATACACAACTGTGAATTCACAATGAATTAAAGAACTGGATATGAGAACCAAAACCACAAAATACTTAAAAGAAAACATAGGGGAGTTTACTTTTTTATACATCATTTTATAGATCTACCATGAAGATCTGTTTGGGAGACACGACTCCACTGTTAAGAAAAATAAAAGCAAAAATAAACAGGTGGGACTGCATTAAACTAAGAAGCTTTTGCATCCAAAAAGAAACCCTCACAAAACCAAAAAGGCATTGTACAGAATGGGAGAAAATATTTGCCTCTCACACATTTGATAAGGGACTAATTTCCAAGTTGTGCATAGTATTTATGCAATTCAACAGAAACAAACCAAAAAAACACAACCCAATCAACAAATGGGCAAAAGTCCTAAATTTGCACTTTTCTGAAGAAGACATTCACTTAAGAGAGTAAAGAAATTAAAACAGTTTTAATTTAACTGTATCGGACTTAAGATGGTTGTAAAATATTGGAATATTTTATGATGATGGCTCTACACCTATTTAGTGTTTGATAAATTATGAACACTTAATTATGCTGCAACTATACATTATGTGTTACGACTTTACAGTTATAATTCAGTTATTTAAAAAGGAGAATTCAGTTTAATCCCATAGAAAATAGTTTCATTTTACTAGAGCTATTTTATAGAGTAAATGAGAGCCATTCTAATACTAAATGGAGATTTTTCTCCTTGGTGTAATATAAATGGGTAAATTTTACCAGCTATATAACATGCATGATTTTCTTTTAGACAGTTTAAGTTTTGCTATTTTTTTCTGGTTATTAAATAATAAATCCAATTGTAAAAGTTCGTATTTCAGAAATGCATAAAGCTTGGTTCACGGGTGAATTGGTGGTGGGAATTTTGCAGAGAGTGCACCTGAGCAGAGAAAGCAAACATTGTACAAAAATGAACAATGATGTAAAATATATATATATATATATATATATATATATATATATATATATATATATATTAAAGAAAAATTTAAAAAGCACAAGACTCCTGTTACTACATATACTGTCTTGCAACTTGCTTTTTAAACTCAAAATTCTATTATAGAATAACTTTTCAATACAGATCTACTGGTGACACATGATATTCCAGTTTATGTATATACCACCATTTATTTAACTAATCCTCCATAAAACCTTATTGCGTTTATATCTAATATCCTTTTGTCTTTAAAACTGATTTGAACAGTATACACGCAGCTTTGCACACTATTTTTTGGTGTTTTTTTTTAATTGGAGGAGTAAGCTCAGATTAATGAGCACTATAAATTTTAATTTTGCCAATTTACTGTCCAAAAGTTTGTATTTTGTTAGGTATGTGCCTCAACAGGTATGAAAACATTCATATCCCCAAACCCCTGCCCAAAGGGGACATTTTCACTAATCACTTTGTTGCCAATCTTGCATATGAAAGTATGCTAATTTATTTAAATTTGCAATAATTTAAATTGTACTGAGCATCTTCTCACATGATTTATGCCCACATTTTTTCCCTGAGTTTCATGACTATGTCCTTTATCCATTTTTTTCAGATTTCTGAGAGCTCTGTAGGTATATGATAGCTTAGAATATTAGAAATTACAAAATCGTATGAAAGAGCATAAATAATTACCATTTTTGTGTGCCATTATATTTACTTTTCCAACTGGAACATATTTTGCAAAGATACTGCTTTTCTTCTATTCTCCATTCATAGAAATGAAATGCGACACACACTAGCTAAATTATCATTGTAGGAAATCTATCATTTTATGAAGAGTTCCAAGTAAATGACTATGTCTTAGTTTTACATTTTGTGGAATTAAATGTATCTAATCACCAAGAGTTATAGTCTTCATTTATAGAAGCTTTTAACCTCTTGTTTTTTTCTATCTAAGCTTTCTATTAATTACAGATTTCTCGATCATAATTTAATGATGTTTTGTGACTTTCAAAATTCATTCTTTGTTGGTTTGTTTTCTGAAAGGTCTATGCCAGAAAAGAAGCCTTAAAGGGAGGTTTGGATAAAACCGTAAGCCTTCAGAAAGATCTATCAGAGATGCATGAATGGATGACACAAGCTGAAGAAGAATATCTAGAAAGAGATTTTGAATACAAAACCCCAGATGAATTACAGAAAGCAGTTGAAGAGATGAAGGTAAAATAAGCCAAATTAAACAAAGCAGTGAAACAAGTTGTGTGAGTGCAATGAAAGAAAAGAGAAGCTGTGAAGTCACTCGAAATTGTGCTTCTGCACAGTCTACTCATTTCTCAGTTTGAAAGTAGAAGTTGATTTTTAGTGAATTAGCTTTAAGCTTGATAGACATTTTATAGACTTCTTAAACTTTTTATTTTAAGGCATTATGCTGGAGTCATAAGTATTGACAATCACTGTTAGAACATGAGTCCCTTGAAATTATATTGTATTAAAAGATTGGGATCAACTAATCACATTAACTGTTTCTAGTTGATGCCAATTCACACAGAGACTATATTAAAGTATTATTGCTGAAAATAGCAGTTGAAAATGTAGTCAACAGGCTGTGTTAATTCAGTGTTTTAAAGGGGTTCTAAGAATTTGGAAGTACTAAATATTTTAATGGAAGGCGTCTAATGTAGACTTAGTTTACAGGCATTTCTCTTGAAATAATTGGATTAAAAATAATAACAGTGTTTTAAGACCAAGGAAACATGTGTGTATCAAGGACTTGGAGATGAGGTTTGGTGTTGTCTCTAGGCAGTGGCATTTCAATATGGCCCTGGGCAACTCTGTAGTCATTATAACCCTGTATTTTATCACGTGTAAATCATCTCATGTCCTAACTGGAATGTGTGAACTGAGAATTGAAACTTACATGTAAGTAAATTGCCTAGCTCAGAATGAACAAGCAAACATTTGCAGCTATAATGATAGTTATTATCTTTATGTACTAGAAGTAATACATAATCTAACCACATTCTTTGCTATATAAAGAGTAGTAATGAAACTCACCAGAAACTAAGTAGAGTTACTTCTTTCAGAACCTGCTGTTGTCAGTTTGTAATTTCCAAAGGTAGCACCTTGAAGTAAAACTAAATTAAACTGGAAAGGAGGTAATGTTGCCTTAGCCTATCAACTCTAACCCTGACCATTTCTTACATGTTTTGCCTTATAAACAACCCAGAAAATAGTTGAAGAGGATATCACAAAATCTGCTGTTCACTTAGTACATTAGCTGGTGGGGGGTTGATATAACTTCTCTCTCAGGCAATTCTAAAAAACAAAACAAAATTTGTTTCTGTGTTGAAAGGAAATAAATCGAGTCATTCTTTCTTTGAGATTTATTTTTATTTATTTATGCATACAAGGACTGGGGTGTAGACCAGAGGTACAAGAGATGAGAGGATTCACAGAGACAGAATAGGGAGCAGAACGGGCGGATCTACTGAAATACACTGCTGAGGGGAGCAGCGGGTGAGACAGTAGAGGTCTGCTGCGCCATGTTGGTTAGCTCCCTGGCCAGACATCAAACTCATGCTGCAGTGGCAAGCAATAACTTGATAGTGCTAAGACTTTAACCCCTTGCACCACCAGGGAGGCCCAAGATTCATTCTTATACTAGAGGAAGTTAAGCCAAAACTAACCTCTAGGGCTTTAATGAATATGACCCCTGTAGAAATGTCACAACAAACCTTGTATAATTATTTTTTTATTATTCTAATTAGGCATTACCATCAAAGTTGTTTTTTCAGTCTGTGTTTTGTTAATGTGAAATTAAATGGTAGTTATAGGCAAAAATTTGTTCCCTAGGCAACAATGTTTAGTTTAACAGAAATAAAAGATGGTCTTAGAATGCAAAAAAAAAAAAAATAAAGTTACTACATCTTTGGCTTGAGGCCTCATGACAGAGCAGAATCATTTTGGAGCCAGATACTGGGGTTTTAAACTTGCTTTGACCCCCCTGCCAATTGCATAACCTCCTGTGAGTTTCAAAAACCCATTGAAGTTTGAGTCCCTCGTTTATGAACAGGTTATCAAAACACCTGCTTTTCAGAATTATTACCAGGGTGAAATGTGAAAGTCTTAATGCAATGCCTGGCACAAATAGGTGCCCCAAACTGGATAATTATTATTACCATTATTATTATTTTCATCACCTTTCACCTTGTAATATTGTGAAATAAAGAATAATTAGAGTGAAGGTGGCAGTCAGGGGTGGTTGAATGCTACTTTAGAAAGAGTTGACTTGTAGGGGCTTTGTGAGAATTATATTTAATCTGAAATATGAATAGAAAAAGCCAACCTTAAAAATTTTTGTGGAAAACTATTGCTATCAGAGGGAAGCACTCAATTTAGTAATTAAGACTAATTACTAGAAGAAAGGGCCCTACCTGCTGGAAGAAAGTAAAATGGGATAAATGACCTGAGATTTTGAGAGTGGATAGACAGGTGTCTACGAACACAGGAGTTGGGTAGAATATTGAGGGGTTTTCGGTATAAGTAATATGGGAAAGCCTTGGAAAGTGTTAGCTGGAAAATAAATCTCCACGATCCTTAAATAATTTATTCAAAAATCAAAGAGGGGGCCTCCCTGGTGGTGCAGCGGTTGAGCGCTGCGCTGTGGAGCCGTCGGCAGCGGCGAAGTGAGTTCGACGCCCGGCCGGGGAGAATCCCACATGGTGCGGCAGACCTCTCCTGCCTCGCCCGCTGCTCCCCTCAGCAGTGTATTTCTGATCTGCCTGTTCTGTCCCCCACTCTGTCTCTGGTGAACCCTCTCACTGCCCCCATGCCTCTGGCCTGTACTCCAGCTTGTATGCATAAATAAATAAATCTTTAAAAAAAAAATCAAAGAGGGGGGAGGGGGGTCCTCCCTGATGGCGCAGTGGGTTAAGTCTCAGCCTCTGAAGTTATCAGCAGCCACTGCAGCATGAGTTTGATCCCCGGTCAGAAAGCTTCCCACGTGGTACAACAGACCTCTCCTGTCTCGCCTGCTGCTCCCCTCACCAGTGTACTTGAGTCGATCTGCCTGTTCTGCTCCCTCCTCTGTCTCTGGTGAATCCTTTCACCCCCACACCTCTGGCCTACACCCCAGCTTGTATGCACAAATAAATCTTAAAAAAAAAGGAAAAATCAAAGAGGGGAGGCAAGAACACAATGGACTTTGGTGATGGTTCCCTTTCACCTTGTGGCAGTTCTCCTCACCCCTAACAGCACAGAGCCCCAGCCTCAGATGCCCAGTTAGACCACCAGCAATCAGATTGCATTCTGCTGCTGTTTCTTCCAGTTTCTTCCTTTGGTGCTATCCCTCTGTCTAGCCCTCTTCCCTCTCTCCTTGAACAGTTACATGTCTGGCCAACCACCCAGTCATATCAGATCCCTTTTACTTTCCCAACACTCAAGAGTAAACTGTGTCAAACTAAAATTTTTTGCTAGCAATCCCTGAAATGAGTGGCTCAACCAAGGAGTCCACACTGATTTGCATGTTTAAATGCTCCACCTAGCTGTAAACTGGGTGCAATGTGAGGGTAATATTGAAAGGAGGAAAAGCCCAGGAAGTGTCTGGCAACAAGAGCAAAGGGAGTTGGCAAGAATGTCCCATTTCTCGTGCTTTCTGCCCGCCAGTAAAGGTAATCTCTTTGGGTCTGTTTCACTACCTAGTGCGCAGAAACCGCGCCTTGGTCAGGCTCCACCTGTGCCCATATTGAGAGTGAATTTATCTTCTTGTTGGAAAAGACCGGCAGGCCTGCTTTGCCTTCTCTCCCTCACTGACTCAAAGCTAAAAGAGAGACATGCTGTTTTTTACTTTCTTCCCTGTGCTTTACTTGAAATAGATAATGCTGTTTTCATACTTTTGTAGTCATTATTTTTCTAGATGGCTTTTCAATAAAAATCTCGACGACTGATTTCTAGATTGCTATTTAAAATAGGTTGCCTAGAAAAATCTAAAACTTTTCTGTTCATATAAAAGAGCACTGGGCAGTATTTGATAAGCAGCATTTGATTTCAAAGTTCTTTCGGAGGTCTGCACCTGTTGAGAACCTCAGCACCCAGGGGTCTTTTAGTGTCCCTTGAGAAAAGAATTTTCTGAAGCACCAGAAGGAAACCAGCAGTAGCACACAGCACTGTGGGAGGCAGTGGGCAGTCTCAGAAAGCCATCAGCTGCCCTGAGCTGTAAAGCAGTAGGGTTTTAAGGTTGTTTCCCTTCTGGTAGGGAGAGGTCCCTCTTAATTATTCTTTTTTTTTAATATATATTTTTATTGTTATTTATGTCTTTTACATTTTGTATTCCCCTTCGGTAGCCCACCACCAATTCACCCGTGATCCATCTCCATGGTCCCTCGTGTTCTTTTCTATTCCATTTTGTGCCCTTTTCCTTCCCTCCCCCCGCCTCCCCCCCTCCCCCACTGAGTGTCTCTCTCCTATTTGGTTTCCTTATAGTCCTGTTATAAGTGAAACCATTTGATATTTTTCTTTCTTTCTGGCTTGTTTCGCTGAGTATGATCCCCTCTAATTCCATCCATGTCGCTGCAAATTGCATGTGTTTATCTTCTTTCCAGGATGAATACTATTCCATTGTGTATATGTACCACATCTTCTTGATCCAATCTCTTAATTATTTTTGCCTTGCTTCTGTCTCTCCTACCCTTTCCGGATTTATTGGAACTTCCCCCTCCCTCCTTCTTTGCAATGGAGGAGGACACTGTAAGTTCAAAGACTTCCCAGGCCTCCCATCCCTGCCAGACCTTACCTGGTCCTTGAAACAAAGCACTAGCCCGCTGGACTGTGGAAGGGCAGAGATGCAGCTGTGTGCCTCTGGAGGAGTGTGCGAAGGCCCTTTTCTCTCCCCGACACAGTGATGATATGTTGAGACTTTACGTTAAGCCCTTTTCTAAAAGCTACAATCTCAGTTTTAACTGTTTTCTGCCTTTCGTTTTTTATTTCGGTTATTGAATTTATTCCATTTGGGAGACCATGGGTTGTGGAAGAGCCTATTACAGGATTTGCTTTTGTGCTAGATGATTTGAGGGAAGGGTTTAAAGTCTTTGCTTGGATGGCTTGTCTTTGAGAGTGAGTGTAACTCGGAACTGGGTATCTTAATAAATCTTTCCTAGAAGGAGGGAAGACAAGAGTGTGGCTGAAGGTATAATTGCTAAAGAAGCTGCAGTGACTTGTTAATGAGGATAGGGGAGTGTTTGGTGTTTTATGGTTTGGATGGCTTCCACGTTTTGTCTGTGTTCTAACGTGTTAATGGAGTGGGAGTGGTATACTTGTCTTGCTCTACAATGGTAACAAAGGAGCCTTGTCCTCTGGTAATCAATGAAACAGTTTATCTTCAACAGAGCAGCCCAAGGCATAGCTGTGACTACCAGACCAGCTCCCTCATGTCAGTGGCTGCTGCTCTTTTTCTCTTCCTTAAATATTTTCCGTTACTGAATAGAACTTTTTTTAACTCAAAATATGGTTCTGAATATAACATTAAGACTTTTCTGTCTTAATTATCTTTTGATTTCACTAATGATACTTGTAATGATTTTCATATTATTCATCCATTGAGTAATTTATAAGTGATTTAAATTCTAAACTATGAGATATTTTTGAACTTAATGTTAAAATATTTGTTTCTGGCTTGTTTCATATATCAATCTATATTATATATATGTATAGTTATGTGTGTGTATCTGTCCGTAAATATGTACCTATTCACAGACTGCTTTTCAAACTATTCTGATTAAAGATTTACTACATTCTGATTGCAGAATGTTCCTCCAAGTTTCCAGTTTTTACTAAACCTAAATTAATGGAAATATCTGGGATCAATATTAGATTTATATTTATTAGTGTCGTTCTGGCAGGAATGTTGTGAGGTAGAAAGTCTCTGCTATATGGGAACGTATTTTGGAAGGAACGCATTGACTTACTAGTGAGAGAATGCCCTTTATTTTTCAGAGAGCTAAAGAAGAGGCCCAGCAAAAAGAAGCAAAAGTGAAACTCCTTACTGAGTCTGTAAATAGTGTCATAACTCAAGCTCCCCCTGCAGCACAAGAGGCCTTACAAAAGGAACTTGACACTCTAACCACCAACTACCAGTGGCTCTGCACCAGGCTGAATGGGAAGTGCAAGACTTTGGAAGTCAGTTGCCTTTCTTGATCTTTCTCAGTTATGCATGTTAACTTATGTCCATATGTGAGACAGTGATTAAGCATGTGATTCTGGCACGCTGCTGCTTAGGCTTGAATTCCTCACGCAGGCACTCACAGATTGTGAAAGAGCCATTTGCTTAACTTGGATAAGCTGGGTTCCTGTCTGTAGAAAGAACAGAAAAACAAGACCCATTTCATAGGATGATTATAAAATCAAATGACCAATAGGTCATTTAAAGTACTTAGCCTAGTGTTCAATAAATGTAAACAGTTATCATTCTAAAAATATTATTCCACTGTCTTCTGGAATTTTTTGCTGTTAAGAAACCTGCTGTCAAATTAATGTTCCTTCCTAATTTTCTGGTAACTTTTATTTTCCTCTTTGTCATTGATACTAAACATATTTATTAAAAGATTATTGCAAATTGTTCTGTTATGTCAAGATCATGAGGTGTGTGAATTTTGCCTTTTTTGAGGCTCTTGGCTCTCTCTAACAGTAGCAAATTTTCTTGTATGGCTTATAATCATTTGTTTCTCAGCTCACTTATAGTAGTAGTTGTTTTTACTGTAAATATCTTCAGCTCTGCACTCTCAAGAGGTCCTGTTTATCTCTGCCAGGGCTCTAAAGATGTTATGTTCTACCCTCTTGTGTGGTATAAAAATAGGATTCAAATTCTTTATAGGTGGATCTTTCTTTTCCAATCTAATCCAGAGGTTTGCAGCTTTCTTGCTAATTCCTTTACTCCACTTGGTGGCCATTTTGTAGTTCTTGTCTCTAGACCAGGTTGCACACAGCTCTATGCTTTTCTGTCTCCTTGGAATGCATGAAACCAATGACGTTTTTCCCATCCCAAGTTAGTACTGACTATTCTAGCTTTTTTGCTGTATCCAGGAATCATTATACCAGCATTTTGTTAGGTTTGGTTTTCTAACCTCTACTACTTATGTTTTGATTCTGCTCCCTGCTATTTTTTTCATACTTGTTTCATAGGTAAAATTACAAATTTAAAATATTTTCCTTTACATTTTGTCTATTACTTCAATATGACTGAAACAGTGGGTGGATGGGGGTTTCCTATCAGCTCCATGTGCCATTTGGAATGGAAGTTTCCTTTTTCGTTTGTACTCTCCTCAAAGCAACTTTGAATTCTGTGATTTCAAAGTAATTTTAAGTTCCAAACTGTTAAGTTTAATAGTTATTCTAAGTGGCTTTTGGCTCCAATTCAGCCTGCCAGACTATATTTTATTTTGCAAAGGTGACCTGTAAACCTGATACTTTCAGCCTCTGCAGCTGTGTCCTTCAGATGCATTGAGGACACAAGAGGCCATCTATCCTGATGGTTAAATCAGCAAGGTAGTTCATTACCTCAATCTGCACCAAAGTTAATAAGACATGCTACCAATGGCATCTCCTTATCTTCAGAGCTCTAATGTACCCTCGGGTATTTAAGGAGACATTTATATTTTCCCACTGGGATCTTTGCCCAGAAGGAAGACAGCCTGTAGTCCAGCAGGAGCTGGAAATGACCCAGATTTAAGATTTCTAGCACCTTTTAAAGCAAAATACTTAATTTCACTTTCTGTGACAAACTGTACATAAAATACCATGCAAGTACCAGTGGGCTGGCAAGGCAGGTGAGACTGATACTTTTCATTAGAGAGGGAATGTTCTCCATCACTTGCAAGGGCTGTGAGCAAAGGTGAAAATATGGGCAATCTGATAGAATTTTAGCTTTTCCTAAAATACAGCTTTCTTCCTAGACTTTATTTTTGTTGGGGGTGGGGGGATGTAGCAAGTGCTGGTGAGTGCACTACTGTTTATAGGTTTGCCCAATATTTACAGTCTCAAAGCTGATGGAAAATGTTAATTTGTGTGTTTTTATACTCTATTGCATCTTCCTGCTTTTTCCCAGCGACTTATAATTGCAACCTAGAAATATCCCTTTATTCTTCTGCTTAAAAGTATGAATATCTTGCTCAATTTTGCTTGAGCATTACACGAAACAGTAACCTGTAAGAATAGTTTTCTAGAGCTGGAATTTTTTGCTTAACATTTTTGTGTCTGAGATTCATAGATATTTTTCCATTGTACAAATTGATTCCTTTTCACCGTTGTTTAAATGTGATGCAGTATAGTTACACTTTTTATTGCCAGTGGGCATTAAGGTTGTTTTCTTTATTTTTTTAAATTTTGGTTATTACAAAAAGTCCTTCAAGGAACATTCTTGTAACTGTTTTGTTTTCCAAGCAAACAATTTCACCTACATTATGTCCTCAGTGGAGTTACTGGGTTGTTGAGTGTGTGAATAGTCACCTTACTGAGAATGACAAATTGTTTTCCAAAATGAGCATTACAGTATACACACTCACCAGCAGTGAATACAAGTTTGTGTTAATGAATATATTTTTTCATGCTTGGTATTGTCAGAGTTCTCAATTTTGCTAGTCAACATGATATAAAAATTATGTCATTGTAATCCTGACTTACATTCCCTTGATCGCTAATGAGGCTGAACATATTTTCATTTTTGCTGGAGATATATATATATATATATATATATATATATATATATATATATATATATATATATATATATATACATACACACACATCTTTGAAATACTGGTTCAGGATTTCCTTTCACATTTCTGTTAGGCTGTTTGTTCATCTTATAATTGACTCATTGGCATTCCTTTTACATACCTACTCACCTGACACAAATTTTGCAGTTGTCTCCTTCACATTTGAAGCTGTTTGTCAATTTCTTTGCGATATGTTCAATGAATAATTTTTCATTTTAATGAAATCAAATTTATTATTTAATTTCTTATGGTCAGTTTTTATAAAATTTCTTATGTAAAATACCCTTCTAAGGTTGAAAAAATAGTCTGCTGTATATTCTGGTAGCAGCTTTAAAGTTTTGCATTTCCATTTGTGAGTATTTTGTGTATTAGTGTTCTTTTCAATACCAAAATATTAAAAGTCATTTAAAGTAATCATATCCTTGAAATACATAGTAGTCATATTTCTAGTAATATACCTAAAGGCAATAATTTGAAATATGGGAAAAATCTACACAATGGTGATATTCACCACAAATTCATAATATTAAACAAAAAACATTTTTATTTTTTTTTTCAAAACATATTTTTAAACAAACAAAGATATGGTCAGTTAAATGAAATCTCGTTAAAAATTTGTCTTCTTAGTAATGTGAAAAAACTATGATGCAGTGTTCAATGAAAAATAATATAGCTAAATTGATGCTTTAATTTTAATATCAGATTATTCATATGTAATAAGTTTAGAGGAGGTAAGAGAAAAGTGATAAAGTTGATGTAATGACATTTCAGGTATATAAGTACATTATATACTTGTATTTTTCTGTTTCCAAGACTAAAATACTAATGGATTTTTCCCATTTAAAAGTAAATCACTGAATCTTGAATTTATTCATGGAATAAAACATTTCCTTAGTGATTTGTAATTATAGAAAGATTAGATGATCAAAACGACTTGCTGCATTTTCAGTCATTTGCTGTAAAGCAAAGGTAAAGATGTAAAATAAATGTTATATTTTCAGAAATCTTAAAAATGGAAATACTAGTCTCACATTCACTTTTCTTTCAATATATTTCATCTGGGATAAATATTTCTTTCTTAGGAAGTTTGGGCCTGTTGGCATGAGTTATTGTCATACTTGGAGAAGGCCAACAAGTGGCTAAATGAAGTAGAAGCTAAACTGAAAACCATGGAAACTATTCCTGGTGGAGCTGAGGAAATCTCGGAGGTGCTAGATGTAAGTTGTAAGTTAATCAAAAACATGACAATTTGTATGCCGTATTAAAAGATGTCAAGTACTAAATAGAAACTAACTTCCAGGAAAACTGTACAGAGACTGCAGTTTCTGGGCTTCACCCAACCCCAGTGCTTCATAGGAAGCCTTTGTCTCCTCTACGCAACTTCCAGCCTCAAGGTTTTAATGAGGATTTCAGTAACCTCATAAAACGTTATTTGCGGGTAGTTTGCTACTACCAGTCAACGTAAAACGTATAAATACGTTTCCCGCATACAATGTGTTAAAGAGGACATTTGTGTTTTGCTGTGTCTCTTAGTCCAATGTTTATATACTTTCTTTACCTATTAAACTTCCTACAGAGCTGCAGAAACATTGTGAATATACAGTTTTTCTCCTTTATAGTATACCTAAACAGGATGATCACTTTTTTCCCAGTTTAAGAGCCACATTTATTGAATTGAAACTTATTTTACAATCCCTTAAAATCATAAATTTATACTTTGCGTATAGTTGGAGGTATTAAATGGACATGCTTTGGTGAGAATGCATATGTAATATGGTCATACACTTTAGTACATACAAAATTTTAGTACCTTTTCAATTTTCTTTTTTTATATATTTTTTATTATTCATATCTTTTACATTACTGTTTATTGCCTGTAGGTTACCCGCCACCGATTCAAATTTTATTTTAAAAATCTTTAAAAAGTGAAATTTATAGTTGGCATGTGTATACCTTGATTTATGTGAACTTCTGACTCAATGTGTTCATTGTACTTGTAGCTAATCCTTTTTTATCTAGTGGATATGTAGTTTCAGCATATGTATGGCATATAGAGTCCTATGTTATAGCCCTTTCATAACATTCTAAAAATGTTTCTAAGTTAATGAGGATATGAAGAAAATGCAAAATGTTTCATTAGAATAGAAATTCAGTCCTAGAATGTCATGGCAGAAACCTCGACATCATGATTACCAATATCCTTGTTTTACAAAAGCATTATGAAACCTGACATGGCATCAAAGAACAGTGAATGAGGTCTGAAGTGGCCAATAACTTTGACCCTGTCCTGTGCCGAGATACTGATCGAGCATTCCTTTGAATCAACAGTGGGATGCATCTTCCAGGCTCCTGCAGATTGACACCATTAGAGTCAAAGATGGTGGTCAGAACAGAGGATACAGCGATGCAGTTATTGCATTAAGTGACCTTATCCTCATTTCTATTGCATCCAAATATGACTGCGCTACCCTAAGCTGTGTATGTGTGAATAACTGTGAATGGCAAAGGGATTTCTTTTAAATAATTGTGCCTTTTGCTAATTAGGGAAGGGGAATTTCTTTTGAATTCTTACCTACATTTATTTTCAGAGTCATGTCACTTCGCCATAACTAATTATAAGTGGAGTTGGGAAATTGAGTATTTCACCTTTCTAGGTTATTTTCACCTTTCTAGGGCATCAATGAACGTGGTGACTAGGAATCATTTTTTAAGGGCCCCCGTCCACAATCCTGCCACAAGCCTGTGAAGATTTACATCTGGCAATATCATATTTTTAAAAATAAAAATGATCTTTCATATTTTATGATGCCAATTAAATATTGCTTTAAGTTGCTTATTACTTAGCTATATGTACATCAGAATATACTGAGAGTTTTGTGTTAACTCATGTATTTACATAAAGAAGAAAATAGTAATTATTGCAAATGTGTTTCAGTCACTTGACAATTTGATGCACCATTCAGAGGATAACCCAAATCAGATTCGCATATTGGCACAGACCCTAACAGATGGCGGAGTCATGGATGAACTGATCAATGAGGAACTTGAGTCATTCAATTCTCGTTGGAGAGAACTACATGAAGAGGTATGAAACTAAGAGTGAAAAATCCTTTTAAACTGATTTGCATAAATTTTTAGCAAATGCTTTTAGTCTTCTCTGATAAAATAAGAAATACTTTAACTATTAGCTCAGCTTCTAGGTTTTAGAAACTGTCACATGCTAGATTTGGCTGAAATACTTGTGTATTTTTTACAGATTTCTTTTGCAAAAACATTATATATTGTGTGTTTTTACGGAAAGAGACACACTCAGTACAATAACATGTTCATATCCCAAAGCAGGTAAAAATAATTTGGTATTTAAAACCACAGCTTATCTGACCATAGAATTATTTTCTTCATCTAAGATTAGCCTGTATGTGTAGGTACCCCATCTATCCCTCTGCCCCGCCCCTCCATCCCTCTCTCTTCCTCCCTCTCTGTATATGAACACACATGCACCCACGTGTGTTCATTATACTCCTAAATAACCTGTTAATAGTACAAGAGAACCTATCAGTATTCTACATATAGATGTTGCTTATTGTTTCCAAATTAAAAAAAAATCCACAAAAGAGGAATTTTCATACTTAAAATTGTATACATACTTTTAAAGGTATGATTTATTAAAAACAAAATTAGAAGAAAATAAGAGTTTTCCCTAGCAAACTGTTTTGCATACATGCTCCTAAATCATGAATGGATTGTCATGAAGAAGGAATAGACAATAATGATGTTTCATTTTGTATTCGTTTACTGAGTGCATCTACAACATGTGAGACATAGTTCTAAGATTAAGTCTTAAGTAAGAAAGACTTCTGTCTTTCATTATTTGAAGACAGTGACCAGTTAAGCAAAAAGTTGCTGATTTCTTACTGTGCCCAGGACATAAAAAAATAATATCCTTATGAGATGCAAAAAAGTTGCACTAGTGGTTATCACAGAGGATTAGTGAACAGAGAAAAAGAGCACACAGCTGTGAGTCAGCATAGGAGGGCGCTTGCGGTAGTTCTCCGAGAGAACATACGTTTTTTTAAAACTTTCTGAAATTAGAGTTAGACTGGAAAGCAGACCCTTTTGATGGTGAACGTAATGTGGCATATGCAGATGTTGATATGTACACCTGAGACCTATATAATGATATAAGCCAATGTTGCTTGAAAAAAAAAATTAAATAAAATTCGAGTAAGAGATGGCCAAGTGGGTAAGTGTAGGAGGGCAATTCCAGGCAGATGGACTTATGCATATAGAAAATGGGAACTGAGGTGTCTATCTGCGCACAGCTGCAAACCATGTGGTTCTGAGAGAGCATGAAGGGCACGTGGGGGAGAGGCTGAATGTCATCCAGTAGGCAGAAGGAGACTGATGCTTCCCAAGCAGCTTGTCTATAACTTTATACACAGCGAAGCCTGACTGTGGGCATAAACTGTGAAGAGAAAGGAGAACAGAGGACCCATGGTCAGTTAGATTAGGTCTGAGGAGACTGTGAATAGTGCATGGTGGGAGTGATAAGGGTATTTCAGGAAGTGTGAGAAGTGAGACCAAGTAAGAAATGATACTCTTTGCTCGTGGAAAGCAAGGACAGTGATGATAGGGAAGATAAAATGACAAATCTGGGAGAGGAACTGGGTTTCTGATTTAGGTGACTGGCTATCTAATATTTTTCATAAATAAGATTGAGAGGGTTTGATAAAAAGCAACGATACAGGTGAAAGATGACATGTCACCATTCACATGGGCTGACCCGAAAGCAAACTGGGTCAAGCCCTGGAGTGCCAGGACTTCACTTACAAGTTGATACCAGTGTGAGTAAGTGAGGGAGTAGGGGATGAAAAAGGACATGGAAGGTTGGGAGGTTAATCAAGGGTTTTTTCAGCCGTGTGTTTCCACTGTGAGTAACGGGGTTCAGTCCCATTGAGAGCCTTAAGGACATTGTGTAAAATGGCAGTGCCATGGGGCATGCTCAGAATTGCCTCACTGAGCTGATGGAAGTGGGAGTGGGTATCCACCAACTTTGCTCCATTTTTGTTTGAAGATTGTCCTCATGTGTGTAAATTCCTCGCACTCCTGGACTACTGAGGGCAGTAAATGGAGAATCATTAATGTGGGAATCTAGCAGAACTGCTAGGACTTCCCCCAATTACTTGAGGTCCACTCAGAGGTCATGAGGTTAAGGGGTTACAAGGCATCCGCGGACAGGGTCTGCTCCAGTCATTAGGGAGTATCTAGGTGGGGTTCTTACGTGAACCTCTGAAAGAGAGACCCACAGCCCTGAAGTTAAAGAGGTGATGCAGACCAGTGAGAGAGGTGTGGCTCAACAGGCCATGCACTAACTGAAACTGTAGAGGTCACAAGATCACCCCAGATAAGCCGGGAGGAGAAGAATCATGGAGCAATTTTAGAGGTTTTACCCCAAATCAAGTTTTAGACTGAGGAAACTGTCTCCAAAGAAGAGAGGAAATGGGCAAAGCGCTAAGAGGAGATTTAATTGAAAACCAGGATGCTTAGTGGGTAGAATTTATAAAGATGAGTAATGCAAAAAATGTCACGTAACAGAGAGACCTGGTAAGATGAAGAGAGAATAGGGTAAAAAAAAAAAAATGTCAGTTGCGTATGACATCTTCTTTTTTTTTTTATAACTTTTTTTTTAAAGATTTATTTACAAGCTGGGCTACAGACCAGAGGTGTGGGGCAGCGAGAGGGTTCACCAGAAACAGAGTGGGGAGCAGAACAGGCAGATCGATGGAAATACACTGCTGAGGGGAGCAGCAGGCGAGGCAGGAGAGGTCCGCAGGACCATGTGGGAATCTCCCCGGCTGGGCGTGGAACTCTCCTTGCCGCTGCCATCAGCCCCACAGCGCAGCACTTAACCGCTGCGCCACCAGGGAGGCCTCTGTGTATGACATTTTCTAGAACAGTTTTGTTGGTGTTTCCTGGGATGGGAAGACTTTGTTGGCAGTGCCTTACAGAGGGCTTTATGGAGGAGGAAGGGGGGAAGCTGTGCCCAACTCCCTTGTGAGGAGCTTGGCTGTGAAGGGGAGAAAGGTACTAGGAGGGGATGCTGACTAGGCGGGTATACGGGAAACCTTCGTCGTTTAAGTTGGAGAGAACTTCCATCATGTTTATAAACTGGAAAGAAAGAAGTCTTGTCCTTGCCTCTGATCCTGAAGAGAAGAAGGTGGGGCAGATCTCGGTGAATATGCCAGCTCTGAGCCTGCAAATAGCCTTAATCCCGCCACTGAGCCGTGTATTGTATTTTATCCATGTCAGTGTAAGGAACTGGGGCTTGGGGGAAAAAGGCAATTTCAGGTAGTCCCTTCGCGCTCACCCTTGCTGTAGCCTTATTGGATGTGAATAGACGTAGTCGTAGGTGTGATAGTGTGATAGTCGTAGGTGGCAACTGATTCAAATGTCATTGAAATTTGGATTTTGATACAGAATTGGAATGTGCTTTTATTTATATTTGAATCCTTAAGAATTCAAATATAATCCTGACCTGATCCTGCATCAGCCTCATTTATATAATACTCTTGCAAATCAATAAATAGTAAGACAAAACCAGTTTTTATCTTTATATTTTAAAAGTCGCGTACCTGTGATTCGTGAAATTATTTAAGTTTCAGGAGTACAACTTCACATCTCCATAAGTGTATATGGCACACTGCACCCGCCACCAAAATTCTAGTGCCATTCACCACGATCAAATTGGGTGACTCTCCCTGTTCCTCCAAACTCCCATCCCTTTCACCTCTTACCAGAGGTGTAATCAGAGTTCATGAGTTATTTTTTGTTCATTCATTTGCTGTTTTATTTATATTCCACACATGAGTGAAACCATCTGGTATTTGCCTTTCTCTTTCCGATTCTTTATGCTTGATTTAATCACCTCATTTTCTGTCCATGTTGCCATCAATGGCAAGATTTCATCATTTCTTAGAGCTGGGTTGTATTCCATTGTGTATCTATATCACATTTTCTATATCAGTCCTCTACTGATAGGCATTTATGTTGTTTCCACGTCTTGACTGTTATCAACAGTGCTGCAATGAACAAAGGAGCATATATACCTTTTTAAATTAGAGTTTTCATATTCTCTGGTTAAATTTCTAGTGGCAGAAAGTTGTGGATCCTATAGTAGATTAGTAGATCTATTTTTAATTTTTTAAGGAATTTCTATAGTTTCCCTTGGAAGGTATACCAATTTACATTCCTACCAACAGTGAAGGCGGGTTCATTTTTCTCTAGACCCTCACCAATCCTTGTTTCTAGACTTCTGATATAGGCCATTCTCATAGGTGTGTGGAGATACCTCATTGTGTTCATTTGCATTTAGCTAATAATAAGTGACGATGTGCATTTTTTTTCACGTGTCTCTTAGCCAGCTGTGTGTCTTCTTTACAGAAGTGTCTGTTCAGATACTGTGCCAACTTTTTTTTTTTTGCATTGCTTGTTTTTTATTGTTGAGTTTTTTAAGTACTTTGTAGATCCGAGGTCTTAACCCTACGTTGTACATAGGATGTGAATATACCATCTTCTCCCATTCAGTAAGTCGTTTTTTTGTTTTGATTCTAGTTTTTTTTTTGTTTGCTGTGCAGAAACGTTTTAGTTTGATGTAGTCCTGTTTATTTATTTATTTTTTGCTCATTTTCCTTGCCATTGTAGTCAAATCCCTAGTACTATTTCTACGACAAACGTTACGTAGGCTTTTGCTGGTTCTCTTCTATATATTTTATTGTTTGGGGACTTATATTCAAGTCTTTAATCCATTTTGACTTTGTTTTTGTGAACGGTGTTAGATAATGGTTCAGTTTTATTCTTTTGCATGTGGCTGTCCAGTTTTCAAACCTGTGTGAAACCTGGTATTTTACCCACATAAATAATTCTACTTAATAATAAGCCTTGATTGAATCCCTATTCAAAACGAGTTGTTAAACACTAAATATTGAATCAAAAAAAATCTTGATTTGGAGCAACCCCTTTCTTGTCAGAATCAGTTTACAGAAACTATACAATGGCTTGTACAGGAAAGTTTTAATACAGATTACTGTTAACTACTGGGAATCAATTATTTTCACTAATTTAAATGATTTCATTGTGGTAACATTGGTTTACACACTGTATATGTTTTAGGGGTACAGGTTCAAACCTCTTCAGATGTGTTGTACCATACCACATCTCCCAGCAAAGCACACCTGACACTCCACGAGGGTCCAATCAAGTTCATCAGGTCCCTTTCCTCCTGTGCTCCCCACTCTCAACCCCCCCACCCCCAGTAGCCTCCATTTACAGTCAGATCGCTAGGATTTATTTTGGTTTAGTTTTTTTTTTTTTTTTTTTTTTTTTTTTTTTTTTTTTTTTTTTTTTTTTTT
>PVIJ01005677.1:0-17500 GCA_004024925.1 Scalopus aquaticus
TCTCTAGCTGATCAAAGAATTACCCCCAGATATCTATTTTCAGTTGATTTGGTCTCTGTTAGATTTATCAGTTATATCAGCTTCATAAAATATGCATAGGTCCTTTGACATTTATATTAAGTAACTTTTTTTTCCCTTTTCCATGTGTTTGCATGTAAACGAAAAGTCAGTAAGAGGAATCATTAATATCAGTGGAATAATTTTTTCAAACCAAAAGACATATAAGAAATTTCCAAAAGTCCTTTGATCTAGCTTCTTCCTTACAGGAGAAATATCCTATCTGTCCTATTATTGAAATCCCCTAAAAATGGAAATTTCACATTAAATCCTATTGGCTAATTGCCTATAAAATCAATAAGACTAATCTTTACTCTGTCACCATTCTACTTGCTGTTGTTATTATTCAGCAGCAAGAAGAAACAGAAGCCTTTAGAATTCAGAAATTTCCAGTAAGTGTCAAGTACATGAAACATCTTAGTATTTTGTCAATTTAAATTTGGCAAAGCAACATGGAGAGTGAGGGAGAGATTACATGTGAAGAGTACAAGTGTAATTCTAAAGGATTCAAATAAAGAAAGTGACTTTTGAGGCAGACAGTTAAGAAATAATGCCTTTGAATAATGACTTGCAGATAAATAATATATATGATTATAGTGTGGGACAGCTCTCAATTCTGAAGTCTAAAGTAAACAGTCCTCCCTGCACCATTCCCCCCAAAAAACCTGAAAAACTAGAGGCTAGAACTTTTTGTGTTTTCATATGAAGCCATAAATAGTCATTAGCTCTAAACTATAGATTGCTTCCTCCTAACAAATATGTAAACTTTTTAAATCTATTAAATCAAGTTAAATAAAAGTGCCGAAAATTGTTAAATTCTGTTTTTATTGGACAGGGTAACTGTATATTCCTACCGCTTAGATTACATCCTCTATTTAATAGAACTAAATAAGAACATTGGCATAGCTCTGTAGCAACTAATGTGTAAAAGTGTGAGAATTTTGGAAAAACAGAAGCATAAAAGCAGCTTTTTAATTCTCAAATTTGAAAACAGTTGTCAGATAGGGCTATCTGCTCTGCTTGAGAGCAACTAGTTCCTAAGTAGTGGTCTCAAGCCAGAGGATAATGTGTAGTATTAAACAAACAAACAAGCAAGCAAAAAGCCATCTAGCTGAATAGTATTCCATTGTGTATAGACCAGGTGGTGGGAAAATTAGGAATGAAGGGTCGATTGTGTGATGAAATGGGGAATTAGACATTTCATAGTAAATTTATTCTAGTCTCTGCAGATATTGATTTATAATGATGCACACCTGAAAAGTGTATAATGATATAACCCAATGTTATTTCAATTTTTTTTTAAAACTTGTACATTTCTACCCCAGATATCCTAAAATTAAAAGGATAAAATATATAAAGGAATTTATAATTAAATTACTATTTCCCTTACAGGAGTAAAAGAATAGGCATCTGTGCTAATTTCTTTTAGTAAACATTTTTGGGATGTAATCATAATTCTTAAGGATACTCAGAGCATTTATGTGTGTGTGTGTATAAATTACAAATCAATAATTTCCTAATAAATTAAACAAATTAAAACTTTATTTTCCTAATAAATTTAAAAGGAAACAAAATTCAAAATATAGAGTAGATAAATATCATTTTTATTTACTCACTAATAGCAATTTATGCAGTAATTGAGCTAGTAACTGTACAGAAAAAATAACACGATATATTTCTTGGTACAATATTTTTTTTAAATACAATTTGACAGTATTTCTTCCTGTGACCTTCTATTACCCTAATTATCCTCTATAAGAATATACCCCTAGATCTATACATATCTGATATGTGAATGTGATTTGCAAAATTTTAAGATGGTTCTCATGACCTTTATCTTCATATTACTATTGTAAATATGTGGCAAAGGGAATTTTGCAATTATCACCTAGGTTACTAATTAGTTGCCGTTCAAATAGGGAGATGATCAGTATGGCCCTAATCTAATAACTTGAGCTATTTAAAGAGAGAGTAGCAGACAGTAGAAAAGGAAATCAGAAATGGGAACCCAGAAGAGAAGTTGGTGATGTTTTGTTCCTCTTGGGAAAAGGAAGGGCAGTATGGAAAGAACTTGAGACAGTGCTTAGAACAGCAAAACTGAGCCAGCAGACATTAAGGACAAGGGCATCATTCTATATCTGCAAGAAACTGGATTCTGCAATAATGAGGAGATTGGATGCAGATTATTTTCAACAACTTGCAAAAGAAAAAGACTGGCTCATATGATTTTGATTTTGTGAGCTTCTAAGCAAAGTCCCCTTGAACTTCTAATCTACAGAATAATAAGCATATAAATGTGTTGTTTTAAGTTACTAAATTTGTGGTAATTTGTTATACTCTAATTTAAAAAGAAAAAAGTACTAAATACACCAGATTAAAATTGTCATAGTAAATCAAGAAAATAATTTGGATTTGATGACCATAGATACTGGGAAGACATAGGTCATAGTGAACACATGCCAGTCAAGAGTAAGTTTCCAGGTTTCCAGTTCTTCTAGCATGAGGAAACCAGATAAAGTTTATGAGTTTGTAGAAAACATTTTTAAAGATTAATAGTAATATTCAATCCCATGTCTAAGACCTTAGCTGACATAGGGTTCCTGAGAAGCAGAGCCATCTCATTTCCCTGCCCCATCAATGGCTGAAATTAGACTTACACATATAGATAGGTTTGGAGATCTGAGTCACAAAGAGTTTAATGTTACCTTTTTATGAGAAATGATCAGGAAGGAGGTAGTTGGTAATAATAATGGTAAATATATGGCAAATCTTGGTAAGTATATTATAACTACTAACTTATTGAGTGTTTATGTCAGGCACTGATATAAATTACATTTATCAGTTATTCCATTTAAATCTCTGTAATTCAGTTTTCCATTTGTAAAATAGGGGAAATAGTAGGTACAGAGAAGTTAACTTTCCCAAATTCCCACAATGAGTAAATACAGGAGCTAGGATTTGAATCTCTGTAATCTGCTCCTTGATTTGTGCTTTTAACTGCTAACCAAAGACTTTAGGAAGATATGAAAAGACAAACAAATGGAAAAGTGTTCTTTATAATAATTTAGGCAAACTGTCTAGAGAAAGCTTCTCATAAAACTATTGTCCTTATACCAATACTCACACACTTGGATGACATAAGGAAAAAACAATAATTCTCTGTGTCCAAATATGCAAATAATGAAAGATGGATAACCCCACCATTTTTTTTTAATATATTGCACCTAAAAGGGAAAAAGCATTGTAGAGAGCTGAACCTAAAGCTACCTTGAAATCAACAAAAAGGAAAAGAGAGTTCCCAGCAGCTTTGTCAACCCTGGCAGCTAATTCTGACTTGCTCCTGCCCTACAAATTTAAAATGTATTCTTTTTTTAAAAAAAAAAAAGATTTATTTATTTATACATACAAGCTGGGATACAGGCCAGAGGTGTGGGGCAGCAAGAGGGTTCACCAGAGACAGAGTGGGGAACAGACCAGGCCGATCAGAAATACACTGCTGAGGGGAGCAGCAGGTGAGGCAGGAGAGGTCTGCTGCACCATGTGGGATTCTCCCTGGCTGGGCGTCGAACTTGCATCGCTGCTGCGGACAGTTCCACAGCGCAGCGCTTAACCGCTGTGCCACCAGGGAGGCCCCTTAAAATGTATTCTTGAGTATGTCTCACTTCTTATTTTGTTATTGAGATACAAAGAATATTTCACTAATAACAGGATTTCATCCATTATTTTTATTAGACACTGTGCACAATTAGAGATTTTATAGCTAACTTTGCATATATATTAGTTTAACTTACCAATAAAGTTAAACCAACTTTAAATTTAAATTTAAACTAACTTTAAAATTCCAATATTTAAAATTATGTCTTTTACATTAGTTATATATTTCAACTAAATAAAGATGAAGGTGACTGATATCATCAATCTAGAATATGAGAAATATGAGAAATAATCTGGAAAATCAAAATTATTAATTATACAAATTTGGCCAGTTGTTTTGGTACATGAGTAAAATTTTATCTATTTATATGCTTTAATTTGTGAGTTTTATATTTATGTAGTCATTTTAAATTTTATATGTAGCCAAATTTATATTTATTTTTCTCTTATTGTCAATCTTATTTTAGTATATCTGTCAGTAAAAAAATAAATAAAAATAAAAACAACACGTGTGTTTTGGAAAGACCAAACAGAAGGAGTGTGTTACATTTATACTTCTGTTTTAAGAAACCAGTTAAGAATGAGAACATTACATATTAACTCTATATAATGATAAATGATGCCAGAATGTTTCTTACATTTAATTTTTAGTGAAACCTAGAAATTTTAGTTAGATCTAAACTTAGCTGTGTCTCTTCAGATTCAGATTCATCACTTGGTACCATATGCTGTGTTTCTGATCACAATTCTCATAATCTGTGGAGGGGCTACAGATGTCTGCTTTTAAATAAAAACAGCAATCAGTTTGCTAAAGAATGGACATGGGCCATGTTTCTAATTTTAACTTGGAAAATTTGTTCCATTTTACAGATTTATTTTTACCATGCAATCTCCTAACCAGATTTGCAATGGCTGACTGTTCTAGATATCTCTTTTAAAAATATTTTAAAATCTTTATTGTTTCATCATTAAAAGTTTTCTTCCTCATACCTCAAGTACCTAGTAGTTTATCCATTTCAGGCTGTATTTTATAAAAATCCATCCAGAGACTACATTTTGAAATTTTATGCAGTAGTTACTTTCACTCATTATTAAAAAAAAATTAGGTATAAGTGAATTTATAATTTCCTTTTTCCTGACCGTGATTAGACATGGACGGTCCCAAAACATTTCCACTCTTGATTTTCAAGTGTGACTCTGTCAGTGAATGGAAAATGTATATTATGTGATTTACATTTATTCCAGACATTCATAGAAATTTAATCCTACAAGTTAAGGATTGTTATTAAATAATTCAGTGATCGTTATTGAATAATTCATTCTACCTATGGATAAGAAACTAAGACTCAGAGACATTGAGTGAGTTTGGTCACAGCACTAAAGAATGCCAGATGTAGTATATATAAATATATACATATATATTAAAATGTATATGTAATTTTGGGGGAGAAGCACAAGAATGGCATATTTAAAGCTTCATCTAAGAAAGATGATCCACTCAACTAATCATTATCTTTTATTGTAAATGAAGCAGAAGATATAGTATGATTTTTTTAGACAATATTATCTAACACAGACATATTTTGTACTCCCAAGTTTTCAAACCCTTTATTTTTTTTAATTGAAATAACATTGGCTTACAAACCTGTATATGATTTAGGGGTATAAATCAGGTATAGGCTCACACCTCTTCAGATGTATGTTTTTGGTTTTTTTTTTAATATATATTTTTATTATTATTTATGTCTTTTACATTTTGTATTCCCCTTGGGTAACCCACCACCAATTCACCCGTGATCCATCTCCATGGTCCCTTGTGTTCTTTTCTATTCCATTTCGTGCCCTTTTCCTCCCCCCCCCCCCCCCCCACACTCGCTGAGTGTCTCTCTCCTGTTTGGTTTCCTTATAGTCCTGTTATAAGTGAAACCATTCGATATTTTTCTCTTTCTTTCTGGCTTATTTCACTGATTATGATGCAATTTGCAGCAACATGGATGGAATTAGAGGGGATCATACTCAGATGTATGTTTTAACAATACACCACCAAGATCACCACAGTCCTCCACCATAGCTCAATGGGCAACCTCCATACTCTGCTCTACCCTCTCTCACTTCCCCACTTAGTTCTTTAGTGAGACTGCTAAGGTTTGTGACTGATATAGTTCTAGCTGACCCTTTATTTCTCTATATTCTACGTATATATAATTGATACCATCTGGTATTTGTCTTTCTCCTTCTGACTTATTTAGCAAAATCCCCTCCAGTTCCATCCATGTTGTTGCAAATGGCAAGAGTTCATCTTTTTTAAAGCTGAGTAGTATTCTATTGTGTATATACCACATTTTTCTAATTCACTCATCTGTCCTTGGACACTAAGTTTCTTTCCATAACTTCTGTGAATAGGGCTGCAATGAAGATAGGAGTCCATATATCCTTTGGATTAGTATTTGTGTTCTTTGGGTAGGTATCTAGATGTGGAATTGCTGGATCATATGGTAGATCTATTTTAAATATCATATTTAAC
Organism: Scalopus aquaticus; assembly: GCA_004024925.1. Classification (NCBI taxonomy): domain Eukaryota; kingdom Metazoa; phylum Chordata; class Mammalia; order Eulipotyphla; family Talpidae; genus Scalopus; species Scalopus aquaticus. Next base: position 6,236 of record PVIJ01005677.1, read on the forward strand.
TGTTTTTCTATGCTTACCACACCACTCCCTTGAAGTTCATCAGACATGAGGTGGTAAAAAATAAAAAGTTCATGTTTTATATGTAGATATTCAGCAACAAATAATGTTATGAAACATTCTAAAGTATAACTTCTAGAAGGAATGTTCTACACACACATTTACACAAAAAGATTAAATGAAAGTGAATGTTATTTTTTTTCTGGATGCTTCCATAGCTAAGTACTTTTTACCTAATTATATTGGGATTATATACTATATACTTATTAATTGATTTAAGAGCTCTTTGTCTCTATGGAATATCTCTTTGTTCTTCAAATTCTTCCTTGACTGTATTTTCTTTCTGGTAACTTCCAACTCACAGTTTTTGAATTGTGTGTAATAAATAGGTAAAACCTCAGTTTAGAGGTCAGCACATACCTGATATTCCAACTCCATTATGAATCAGGAGATATATTAGATTGTATCAAAATGATGAGTTTTCTCTAGTATTAATATTTTTGGTAGTTGCTTAGGATTATCATATAGAATGAACATAACAAATGATGACAAAAAGGCAGTATTTCAAAATGTCAAATTTACACAATTTTCATAACCTAAAGTAACATTGTGATAGAAAATTACAAAATTCACTAAGTTTATGTGCTTTGAACATTTTGTTGTTAAATAAATGTTTTCATTTAACAAAAACTAATAGGAAGTGTTTAATGTATATCATATTTCTATTGTATAAGAGTTGTAACTTGCTAATCATATGGAAGCACTCTTAGCATGGTAATTATTATAAAATGACTGAATCTTTAGATAGTAAATAATATCACCAGTAGTGTTTTTGCAAGTTTGTATTACTTGGTTATCCCTCACTTTCAGTTTGTATTAACTTATATAAAGAAATAAAAAGACATTTGATTTGCAAGTCTGAATAGTCCATATTAATTTATCATTGCATTAATTAGGACCACATTCCATTCTGGGATTTCTTTCCCATCACAGATTTATTTTACTCAACTGGTTAGATGGTAGTTTAAAAGAATATCCTTAACTGTGCCATTTTAAGAGCATTTTGTGAAGTTTATTGACAAAATAAGGTATTAATACTAACTCATTGTTACTTATTACCTGTGAGGGGTTTCATCAGAATCTTCTTTTCAGGGTCTTTCACTTCATAAGGATGATAACAAAGATGGAGCTTATAGATAGAAATTATTACTCATTATATGTTAAATGTAAAAGTACACAATGGCATCTAAGAATATATTTAAATATATTGTAGGTAATATGTGTCTGAAGCAGTATGAACTTGCATCTCTGAATCAGACATACAGTGTTGTAAACCAACATTGGATCATTTAAAAAAAAAAATAAACATATTCCTGGGCATCTCTGGTGGCGCAAGAGGTTAAGTCTCAGCACTATGAAGCTATTGGCAGCCACTGCAGCACAAGTTCAATCCTCCACCAGGGAGCTGACCCATAAGGCACAGCAGATGTCTGTCTCACCTGCTGTTCCCCTCAGCAGTGATTTCCATCGATTTGCCTGTACTGCGTCCCACTCTGTCTCTGGTGAATCCTCTCACCCCACCTGACCCTGCACCTCTCATCTACACCCCAGCTCTTATATGCATAAATAAATAAATGTTAAAAAAAATTCCTGAAATGGAAAAGTGTTTTATTTTTTAATTAATTTATTTTTAACTGAGGTAACACTGAAGTGTTCCCATCAGCTATTATCAACTCACCCACACTCCCACCACCACAGACCATTTGGCTCCCTCCCTCCTTCCCTGATCTTTTCCTTCCCTAACCCCTTCTTCCTTGGTGTCTTAGTTCTGTAGTTAGCTATCAAGTGTTACTATTTAGCTTGTCTTTATCTGACAATTAATAGTTGGAAATGTGCGTTAACATTAGGAAAACTATCGTTTGCTTCACATTTAATCAATTAAAAAGTATGACAGAAAAGATACTCAGGAAATTTCAGCATCTATTTATGATAAAATTCTTAGCAAATTAGCTCTAAGGAGAAGTTTCTTAAATTCTAGAAACTTGTAACTCCAGATTTTATTATTTATTGCTGATTTTTCTTCAAATTAGAATTAAGAATTTCAGTTCTTCAAAATTAGAATCAGGAATTTTAGTAGTAGTGCTAGACATAAATATATATGTATATATACATATATTTATATATATAAATTCCTGATCAATTCTTAAAATCTGTCTATTTCAATCATGTCATTTGCAATTATGGAAGTTGTTTCTTTCCAATCCTTATACATATTTATGAATGTATAGATGTACACACATATATACACACATTTATGTATACATATACAGATATAAGTATACACACACATATAGATACTCAAAAAGCACTACATTATTACAGACTGATAAAAAATGTAATGATATCAGTAATAGCAAAAATAACAAATGAAAGGAAAAATTTCCAAGAATACAAAAATACCATATCAAAAACTAGCAATTTAAGTAAAACAAAAATAAAAGGCATGTTAGAGGAAAGATGGTGGCAGAGGTTTGTGCTTTGTACCCATGAGGATAATCTACAGATGGGCATAGGACACAGAGGACCCCATGACTTGGGGCAAAACTCGATTACTCTCTGGTACTAGAGACCAACACTGACCATGTACACATATAGGCCACACAAGGGGAAGAGAGAGATACAGTGAACAAAGAACATATTTAAAGAAATAATAGAATCTTCCCAAACTTGGAAAAGGAACTAAACATACAAGTTCCTAAGCAAAGGAAACACCTAGTTACCTAAATGCATACCAGTACACATATTAATGAAACTTCTAAGAATCCAAAACAAAAAAAGAATATTGAAGCTGACTAGAGGGAAAAAGAAAATAAAGTATAAAGGAATCCCTATCAGGCTTACAATTGATTTCTCTAAAAAACACTGCGGGCAAGGAGAGAAAGGAATGACGTGATCAAAGCAAAGATAAAAATTACCAGCCAAAAATACTTTATGCTATAAGACTCTCCTTCAGATATTGGGGAAAAACAAAGACTTTCTCAGATATACATAAGCTGAAAGAGTTAGAAACAACAGACCTCCCCTTAAAGAAATATTGAAAGGAGCTCTCATATCCAAATTAAAGAAAAGTACATTTCACAAAAAAACTGAACAAGGAAATAGAACTGCCCCTCCCCGTTCCTGCAAAGAAAAAGTCCGGGTCCAGATGATTTCACTAGTGAGTTCTACCAAATCTTCAAAGATGAGCTAACACCTATACTTGTCAAATACTTTCTCAAATTAAAAAGGGAATACTTCCCAACACATTTTACGAAGGTAAATATCACCCCGATACCAAAACCGGAGAAAGAATCACAAACAATGAAGAGTACAGAACCAAGTTTTCTCATAAACAAAAATGCAAAATCCTCAATAAAATCTTACCAAACCAAATTCAATAACTCATGAAAACAATCATACACCATAACCAAATAGAATTTATTCGAGGGACACGAGGATGGCTCAAAATCTGAAAATCAATCAATTAATTCACATCAACAAAAAAAAAGTTGAAAATAATATGAACATATCAATCAATGCCAATATAACATTTGATAAGATTCAACATCAGTTTATGATTAAAAAAACTAGCTGTAGATGGAAATTATACAATGTAATAAAGGCCATATATGACAAACCAATAGTAACATCATTCTCAAGGGTGAAAAATTGAATTTTTTACTACTAAGATCTGGTGTAAGTCAAGGAGCATAATGTTCTATTTCTTTAAAGAATGCCATTGAAATTTTGTTAAGGATTGCATTGAATTTGTGTATTTCTTCGAAAAGGATGGCCATTTTGACAATGTTGATTCTTCTATGAACAAGGACTATCTATTCATTTCGTCGTGTTTTCTTCTATTTCTTTTAACAATGTCCTATAGTTTTCTTTGTATACGTCCTTCATTTTCTTTGCTAGGTTTACTCCTAGGTATTTAATTTTTTGGCGGTATAATTTTGGTGGCTTTTTTTTTTTTTGCTTGTCTTTACCTTTTTATTAATAATTTATCATGGATTTACATTTTTTTTTTTAATATTTATTTATTTATGCATACAAGCTGGATTGCCAGCCAGAGGTGTAGGGTGGTAAGAGAATTTGCCAGAGACAGAGTGAGGAGCGGAACAGGCAGGTTGACTGAAATACACTGCTGAGGGGAGCAATGGGTGAGACAGAGAGGTCTGCTGTGTCATGTGGTAATCTCCCCAGCCAGATATCAAACTCGTGCTCCAATGGCTCTGGATAGCTTCATGATGCTATGCTCAACCCGTTGCACCACCAGGGAGGCCCATGATTTTACATTTTTATTCGTTTTTTCACAATATAGGATTTGTCCCCTCAGGTGTGATCACCACAGCTTTCTCACCATCTAAACACCCATATTCCTCAACCATAATCCATTGTGCCCTCTTCTTCCCCTGTTTTGTACCCTCCCCCTCCTCTCCTGATATCTCAAATCTATGGTCTGAGGTATCCAGATCTTTATCTTTTTTGGTTCTATGACTTCTGTTCAATTTACCTTGCACGTAATTATCTGTCCCTATTTTCTTCTTCCTGATTCAGTCTTGGAAGGATGAATGCTGCTAAGAATTTGTCCATTTTTCCAGATACTCCAATTTTGGGCTTAAATACATTCATAGTATTTTCTTATGGTGTTACATGTGTCTGAGGTATCTGTTGTAATTTCTACTTTTTTGTTTCTGATTCTATTTTTTTTAGAGTTTTCTCATTTTTTTCTTCTTGAGTATAACTAAAACTTTGTCTGTTTTGCTTTTCTTTTTGAATACCCAGCTTTTGGTTTCACTGATCTTTTGAACTATACTTTGTCTTCTATTTCATTTATTTCCACTCCACTATTATTTACTAAATTACACTGTATTTTATTTCAATTACTCTTTTTTTCTAGTTTCTTAAGGTATAATATTATTTATTTGAGCTCTTTCCTGTTTCATATGTGGGCCTATATCACTGTACTTCCCTCTTAGTACTTACTCTGTCCCACAGGTTCTGGCAGTTTTGTCCTCATTTTCATTTGTCTCCAGATTTTCTAAAAATTCTTCTATCATTCTTATAAACCCATTAGTCATTTAGTGGTGCAATGTTCAATCTCCACATATTACAGATTTTTCCTGCTTTCTTTTTGTGATTGTTTTCTAGTTAATACCATTGTGATGATAAAAGATACTTGATTTGATTTCAATCCTCATGAATTTACTGACATTGTTTTGTGACTCTACATGTATTCTGTTCTGGAAAATGCTCCCTGTAAACTTGGGAACAATATGTGATCAGCTTTTGGGGAGTGTAATACCCTGTAAATGTCTAGTTGCCCTATCTGGTCTAATTACTCATTTAAAACTTTTGTTTCCTTGCTGACTTTAAGTCAGGTTGATCTGTCCACTGATGTAAATGGAGAGTTGAAGTCTGTTACCACTGTTGTTTTACAGCCACTGCATGTTTTTAGTTCTGTTAATAGTTGTCTTATACATTTTGGTGATCATTCATTCTTGATGAATATTAATCTTACTGATGTATTGATTCTTTAATCATATAACATCCATCCTTGTTTCTTGTTACATTTTATAAATATAAGTTTACTTTAATATAGACATTACTATCCATCTCTATTTTGGGTCCCCTTTTCATATAGGATTGCTCTCCAGTCTCTACTTTGAGACTATGTATAACTTAAGAGCTCAGATGGTTCTCCTAGACACAACAGTAATATTGGTTTTGTTTTCAGACCCAACTACCTACTCTGTGGCTTTGATAGGCAGGTTCAGTCCAATTACATTTAGAATGTTCATTGATGTAGTATTTGTAAGTAATAGTAGTAGTAGTAGTAATATTTGCTACTGTAGTGGTAGTAATTGCTACTGCCATTTGTCCTTAGTTTTCTTCTTTTATCATTTATTTCCTTATTTAACTTTTATGTGAAAATTCTTTGCTTTGATTTAGTTAGGAATGCTCCTTTCAATCTTGTAGGGTAGGTCTAGTGTTTGCAAAGTCCTTCAGCATTTGTCTTACATTTAGTATTTATTTATTTTTTTAAAGATTTATTTATTTATGCACACAAGCTGGGGTACAGGCCAGAGGCGTGCGGCCACAAGAGTGTTCACCAGAGACAGAGTGGGGAGCAGAACAGGCAGATTGATGGAAATACACTGCTGAGGGGAGCAGCAGGTGAGGCAGGAGAGGTCTGCTGCGCCATGTGGGAAACTCCCTGGCCAGATGTTGAACTTGCATTGCCACTGCCAACAGCTCCACAGAGCAGCGCTTTAACCCGCTGTGCCACCAGGGAGGCCCACATTTGTCTTACATTTAAATCTTTGTTCTGTTTTGGGGTGATTTTTGTGTATGGCATGCTGTACCAGGCCAAGCCACCATATCTGTTCTCCTCTAGGAAGCCAGACTATGCTCATTCCATCAAGGTTTCAACACTAGCAAGACAAAAACCAATTCTCTGGGAAGGGTCTCAGAAGAGCTTAAGTGCTGGACATACAAGCCAACCCTTTCTCTTTACTGAGTGAAATTGGGAGCTGGGAGTTCCTTCTTGATTGTATAATGCTGTGTCAGGAGGAAGGTCTCTAGTGAGAAAATATTGGGAATCTCCTTACTGGTTCTGGTGCCAGAGTGCAGAAGACTTTCGCTTAATTTCTGATTGTTCACAAAGAGAATTTGTCTATGAATTACTGCTGAATTGGTGTTTTTGTGGGGGGAGAAATATGGTCCTGGGCTTCCAGCTCCACCATGTTGTTATTACTTTTATTCTGCTTTCTTCTTTATTGTACTTTTTTAACTAAAATTTTATTTCATTTATTTCTGTTCTTTTACATTAATTATTTAAAAATGAATGGAAAAAGACTTCTGGCTCAAAGAATATATATGTATGTATACAGTTACTTTTTAAAATAATAATAACTTTCTAAAAAGTCTCCTAGCCACCTTAATATTATTTTCTGGTTGTGGTTGCCCCATCAATGTAAGAAACAATTTTTATAAACTGTAAGTCATTGAAATAAGTACATAGGAACTTCAAATATTCATTTTCTTAGTATTTAAATAGAACGTAAGCTCTAAATTTCTAGAAAAATGTTTGTTAAAGAATTCTGTCTTGCATCTCTAATAAATTTCTTAATGTTTTCTAAGCAATAACAAATTGATAACTTGTTATAAGATCATGTTGCTGCCTTCATATCTTTAAAAGAAAACTATAAGTGAAATTCCTCCATTTTCTTTCTTTTTAGTCAGGAAGACTTTAGCTATGCGGGGTTTTGTGGTTCCATATGAATTTCATCAGTATTCGATCTATTTCTTTGAAGAATATCATTGAGATTTTTATTGGAATAGTTTTGAATCTGTACATTGCTTTTGGTAGGATTGCCATTTTGATAATGTTAATCCTTCCAATTCATGAGCAGGGGATGTCTTTCCATTTTCTTGTGTCTTCTTCTATTTCTTTCAACAGTGTTTTATAGTTTTCTTCGTATAAGTCCTTTACATCTTTTGTTAGATTTATTCCCAGATATTTGATTTTTTTGGTTTCGATTTTGAAGGGGATGGATCTCTTAATTTCTTGTTCAGGCTGGGTGTTTGCATATAGGAAGGCTACTGATTTTTATGCATTGATTTTGTATCCTGCTACTTTACTGAACTAGTCTATAATTTTGAGTAGTTTTTCTATGGAGTTTTTAGGATTCTCTATGTATATTATCATATTGTCTGCAAATAGTGACAGTTTGATTTCTTCTTTCCCTATTTGAATTCCTTGTATGTCTTTCTCTTGTCTTATTGCTTTAGCTGTTACAATAGCAAAGGTATGGAAACAACCCAAATGTCCAAAAAAAGACGACTGGATCAAGAAGATGTGGTACATAAACACAATGGAATACTATTCAGCATTCAAAGAAGATAAACACATGCAATTTGCAGCAACATGGATGGAATTAGAGGGGATCATACTCAGCGAAATAAGCCAGAAAGAAAGAGAAGAATATCGAATGGTTTCACTTATAACAGGACTATAGGGAAACCAAATAGGAGAGAGACATTCAGCAGGGAGGCAGGGAGGATAAGGGCACAAAATGGAGTAGAAAAGGACACAAGGGACCATGGAAATGGGTCACGGGTGAATTGGTGGTGGGTTACCCAAGGGGAATACAAAATGTAAACGATATAAATAACAATAAATATATATATATATTTAGGGAAAAAAACCTAAAAGAAGAATTTCCTTCAAAATAGAACTATTCACAAAAGTAAAACCTTTTTAGAATACAAATTAACATGCCAGTGTTGGCTATTCTACTGGTAACACAGTTATTTAGAGATTTCTTTAGAGCTAGGAAATGAGAGACATATTCAGGAGTTCTAATAAAGTTTACATGTTAATCTCTTCCATAGACTTAACCTAAGCTTAGCAGGATTTTGCACTTTAAATTCCAAATGGAGTTGATCATTGGAAATAGTTTAGAAATGATAAAGAATTACACGATAAATTTTGTTACCAACTGGATCTTCCCTTATTCTGTTTTTTTGTTTTTTTTTTTGTTTGTTTGTTTGTTTGTTTTTGGGGTGGGGGGGATTTTGAGACAACAAAGTCCTTATTTGGGTTTGCTACTCTGGCACCTTTACCCATGACCTGAGTTGGACCGAGAAAAATGAAGGCTAAGGATGCCATGCAAGCAGCTCTGCATTTGTATAATGCGATCCAACAGATTCAACTGTGCTTGAAGTGTCACTGTCAGATGGGGATGTTGGTGGTACCTTTGGCATATTCGCTTTTTAAAATTTACCCAAGCCCCTTCAATACCTAAATGAGATTTGTAATATTAATGTATAACTGAAATGTATTTATGAACTGCCTATGCTAAATTCATCTTTACATATAAAGACTATATATTTATACATACAAAATAACATGTAGTCATCACTAAAGCATTAAAGTATTTGATGAAGTAATTATGGGAAATAGAATGCTAAGTTATTCTTAGGAGAAAAATACATAGTTTGTCTCCTGTCAAGGAATGAATTTTAAGTAATTGTTCTAAGAACACTCAAGTTTAAAGAGCTTAATGAAAATCAACATGATATGAAATAACAGAAATGGAGTTTGACCAGCATAAATTGAAGTTAAATCTAGAAGTTCTGAAAAGATCATATTGTAATTTTAAAAACAATTATATTAAGAGATCTTAATGACAAAAAGGCAATAAATTTACTATGGTCATTCACAAGAGTGTTCCCCTTCACCTTATTATTGAACCTTAAAATAAAACACTAGAAGTGTGCTGCTGGATCAGTGACCTCTCCATCAGTTAACATGAATTCTTTGTGTTCTGAGGCAAGGTCAAAACTCCAAGTCAACCGAAGATCAAAAAGGTCTTGTGGCATAAGTAACATATATCATATAATTTTCAAAGAGGTTATGACCTGACTCAATTATAAACAAGATATAAAAATGGATTTTTTATTTGCTTTCAAAATATTGTAGATTAATTTAAATACCATGATTGTAATCTCATTTCCCACATGTAGTTACACCCCATTTCAATTTTCAAAATTTTTATCAGAAAACACTGGTTTCACATAAACAAAATAGTATCTCCATTCTAGTGTGCATACACTTAAAACTTTTTCAATTGAAAAAGACCATTTTTATTTAACTTTGGATGATTGATATTTATTGCCCATATTTCTACAGATAGCACCTCACTAACTCAATAGTATCAAACATTTACTGCGGGAAAGTTATTAACTATTCAAGGTTCATGTATTTGTTAGTTTTGCTTATGTGGAGTAACTTTTTAATGAATTTTTAAAAAGATGTACTTTCTCTTTTCCTCTGTATGAGATGTGTCTTAGTAAATTTATGCAAAACTGATTACCCTTTAGAATTTTATTTAAGAAAAAAATATCCACAATATTTGTTATTGGGTCATATGAACAGTACAATTTCTTTTTAACAATATTCAGTTTTGTTTTTACGCTTAAGTGAGAAACTATTTATGAAAATGCACAGTCTCATTTATAAAGTGATCTATTAAATGTTGAATGAGTAAGCAAAAATGGACAAATTGTGCCTAAGGGCTGCTCTTTTATATTCTGAAATAAAATTAGTTAAAATCAAGATTTCATAAAACTTGTCTTTATAAATATTAATACTGTATTTTTCTGGACCACTATTTTGTGTCCCATTCTCAGATTGATCACATATATTATCATAATAATAATAATCTAAAAATAGAGCAAAATTGGCTGGAAAAATTGCTGTAGGCTGACCTTACCGTGAAACTATCAAGAAAGAAATGCTGAATCAGGGGATATGGGATAATGTCTTCTAGAAATTAATTCCAGTTGAGATTTTGTGAAACCTTAATCACATAATCCTGATTTACCAAAAAATCATCCTGAAGAAAATTTAGCACTCAGGATAACTTCCAGGAAAAAAAAAAAATTATGATAATCTGTAAGAAAGGCAAAGACAATGTGAGATGGAGAATATTTTCTCTCTGAACCTCAAAAACTTTAATATTGGCTCCAAGGACTGAGTAGGTAATTATATTTCCTTATCCTTTCAGTTTTGTGGCCTCTGTTGAAACTGCTACTTAACCCCAATTGATGTTCTTTTAATATTGCCCCATTGGTTCACTGAGAAGTGCACTGGCAGAACCAACTCATTTTGTATTGCTAACTCAAAAGTTGGAAGATCAGGTATAAAGCAACCATAGCCTACATTCTACTTATGCTATCTATTTTTTCACCCATTTTTAATTAGAGAAAAATAAATCACATCATAATTTAGGTCTATGTAAAGAAAAAAATTATTCAATCAATAAAAGATTAAAATAACAGCAAAATTGTTTAATTATTTCTATGAGACTGACAAAATGTTTAGTCTCATAGTTTAAACTAAACCATCAAATATCAATTATTTCAATATAATGGTTTTACCATAATTTATCATGATTTAAATTAATTATGGTTTAATAGTTTGGCTACTACAGTTATTTGTTTTCAAAATGGCTGGCACTTTGGAAGACAATAAATGTATCTTCTCTTGGAGTAGTTTATATAAAGTCTGAATAAAATTTATTGAGATGTAGAATCTCAGGTCAACTGGGATGACCATAAGCTTGTGGAAATTGATAATCTCATCTGATTCACTGGGATATTTTTTAATGTCTACTACAGTACCTGGCATATATGGGATAGTCAGTATGGTCTGATTTA
>PVIJ01005677.1:22500-100866 GCA_004024925.1 Scalopus aquaticus
CAAGTCCCTAATAACTTCCTTGACTATATATCAACAAATCATTTTCATAACTGTAGCAAAAAAAGTGGAGACTACCTGAATTCAAATCCTTGATGTCCTTTTACTAGCTGTGTGCCTTGAGAATTAAAAATCTCATAGGGTGCCTATTTGCAGAATGTTGACAATAAGAGTATTCATCCCTCAGGGTTTCTGTATCAAATAAATTAATTCATATAAAGTGCTAAAGTGAGTGCTTGGCAAGCATTAAATAGAGGTTAGTTATTTTTAACTGTGGCTGCAATGATTCCATCAGCATTCGACCCTGGTCACAATGAACGATCCATTCTTATAGCACTCTATTCCTGTCAGACAACACCAAACCAAAAACAAACCCTAGATATCTGAATGTAAAACTCAGGCTACCAGAGGGTAGGGGTCGAGAGGAAAGGGTGTACGGACACCATGGACAATGTGTGCGCCTTGGAGATAGGTGTGGTGTGGTAACATATACCTGAAGAGGTGGAATCCTATATTGCTGATTCATACACAGCTTTGTAGACTGTTATCTTAACAAAATAAGATTACTCTAAATAAAAGCACTCTCTTCATTAACCTCACATTAAGTCAGTTCAATATCACAAATGGTTTTTGAATTCTATCCATATTCACTTTTACCTACCCAAGTTCAGAATATCTTCCACAGGGATGGAGTTACTGTAGCTTATTTGTCTATATTATATGCACACATGTGTACCATCTATACACAGTGCACCTGTTGATATGGACATCTTACATTTGTTCCTTTGTTCAGAACTATTCGATGTTCTTCAGCTTGTCTCATAATCATGGGAAATCTCTGAAAGTGTATCTGAAATTATCTGATCAAAATCTATATTTTCCAGCCCTCTCTGGTGGCACAGGGGTTAAGAATCAGTGCTATCATACTATCACCACTGTAGCCTGAGTTCAACCTCCAACCAGGAAGCTAGCTAGCCCAAATATAGTGCAGCTGACCTCTCCTGCCTTGCCCACTGCTCCCCTCAGCAGTGTATTTCAGTAGATCCACCTGTTCTGCTCCCCACTGTCTCTGGTGAATCCTATCACCCCTTGTCTCTGGCCTACACCCCAGTTTTTTTATGCATAAATAAATAAATATTTTTTTAAAAAAAATGTTATTTTCTGTCTTTACTCATCACCAGTATATCCCTTGAACCCTCTTTCAGTCTTTTTCATGTATAGTCTCCCTCTTGCCATAGTGGTTATGCCTGAAATGGTTTTCTCTTTTCTGAAAAGGTAGCACATAATCCTCACTTGTCATTCTCAATGACCACAGTTTCAGAGAGGTCTTCTAAGATACCTTTGTCTCTATTTCAAATGCCATTGCTCTATGTTCTGATAGAAGCAAGTATTTCCTTAAATCTGTAATATGTTCTAACTTATATTTCACTTGCATTATTTTTAAAACCTACTATTTGTTAACATTATTATATGCTTTACTCTAGCACCATGTTGAATAAATGCATTTACACTAGACCTGGTCTTTGAATTTGATAACCTTGAGTTCACCAAATATTGGATTATCTCCTTTTACACATTTGTCATAGTATACCTGGTATAAATTCCAAGCACATTCAACTTATTTCCTACACCAGAACATAATCTCTTTGAGGATAAATGTGTTTTTCACATTTGTACCATGCATAATTTCTGATTGCTGCTATAACAAATTGCCATAAACTTGGTGATTTCAAACAATATAAATATATTAGCTTACATTTGTGGATGTCAGAAGTTTCTAACAGATCTCATTGGGCTGACTTCAAGTGATTGTCAGAACTATATTCCTTCTGGAAGCTGTAAGGAAGAATCTGTTTCCCTATCTTCTCTGACTTCTGGAAACTTCCTCCATTTCATGGTGTGAATTGCTTCCATTTTAAAGGAAGAAATGCCTATTCCAAACCTTTTTAAGACATGGCATGGCTCTGATTCTTATTTACCTGCCTGTGGTTTCACTGATCATGATACCTGGGATTATACTGAGCTCACCTGAAAGTCCATCTATTCCCTCTGTCAATTAATTAGCAACCTAATTCCACCTGCAGCCTTGATTCTCTCCTCTACCCTTGCATATAATGAAATAGATTCACAGTTTCCAAGAATTAGGGTACAAGTCATTTGGAAGGATATTCTGTCTATTGTAGACACCAACAGCACTTAATACAATATCCTGCATTTGATAGGCAATCCAGGAAATCTGATGTAAATGTAATCTGACAAAATTGAAAACATACTCTCATTAGTCAAGTATCATTATCGCTGAGAATATATCTTCAATCACCAATTAAATATTCAGTTTACAGATAAAGGAAGAGAGGATGTGTGAAAAAGTTCTAAGTCCCATGTCTCACTAAAGGTAAAAGGCAGATGCCACCAGAACTTTTATTCCTAGTTTAGGGTTCTTCCCTATTTTACTATTAATTAAAGTTGAGAAGGATATATGATAGCTTTTTGTAGCTCATAAATTTTATCTGAACCTTTCAATTGCCTTTGAAGTTTTTGACCTAACAGAAATGTGTTTAACAGACCCCCTGTATGAAAAAAAGAAAGAAAAAAATTAAGTTTAACAGGTTTGGTTACTTGTTAAACAACTTAACTGACATGTAAAAAGAGTCCTCTTCAGTAAAACTTTTTGGTAATTAGACATAGACTTGTGAGGGATCTATTATACAGTATTTGTTTTAGAACAATTTCATGATTCTTTGAAATTTTAAGAGCATTTTAAGTTAAAATAATTTATGTAAGCAACAACTTCTACATTTGTAAATACGCAGAGTAATTACACAGTATTGATGTCAGCTACAATACAAAATGAGTATTTTTTAAAGAGGAACACTGCTTTTCTGAACTGCTCAACCAACTGGAACATTTCAAATAGATAACATAACTGATTAACTCAAAACAATAAAAAATAGATTCCAAACATTCATTACTTTATTGATTTAAAGAACTGGCTGCTAGATATAAATACAGTAATAATATGTGTGAATTTCTGATATCCAGATATTGGCAGTTTCTGATAGAAAATCTGTCTGTTGTGAGGAAACTCACAATAGACAAAATCATGTAATATAAAGTTCAACCAAACTTCTGAAATTGAACTTGATCAAACAAAAGAAAAACATTTGAGAGTTAAATGAGGATATACCAATCAAGAGTAGTAATAAGGTAAGTAATTTCAAAGTTGATCTACTTTGATTATGTAAAATCATTGATTATAGGATACCTTCTAATGTAACACAATTAAGTATTATTCAAAATTTTGCAGAGATGGGGCAAGCAAAATTTTCACACATTGCTGGTGGAATTTTTAAACAGGAGAACAAATTTGGAAAACTATTCGACAGTTTCTCACAAAACTAATTAGATAGCAACCCTCTAACAAGTAGGCTTCTGACAATTTATATAAGAGAAATACATATATACCAAAATATGTATATGTTTATTTACAGCAGTTTTATTAATAATAGCTAAAAATGGGAAATCACCTGTTTGTCAACATGAAATGACATAAATCATAGCATATGTATAGAGGAGTTCTATCCAGCAATGAGGGTAAACTATGAATTCATGCAAAAATGTGAAGGACATGCACTATATTGAGTGAAATAAACAAGAAGAAAAAGTACCTACTATGTGATTTCATTTATGTGATATTCAAGAACAGGTGAAACTAACATGATAAAAGAAATCAGAACACTGATTGCCATTGTGAATGCAGTGGTAGGGATTAACTCATGGTAAGTATAGTATTCTATCTTGATCAAAGTGTTGACTTAGGATGTACACATTTGGCATGTGTACATTTGACAAAATGAAAAGTTTAAATTGAGAAAGTTTGCATAAATATCTGATTTAAACATAAGTCACTGAACATATTTTTCACTCTATGTATCCATTACCTTGACCCATATTTTATCCATATCTTTGTGATATAAAAAGTTGTTTTAATAGAATGATTTTTAATATGTGTTTGTCTTAGTAAAAAGGACTCTCCTTCCTTCATATTTTCCTTTGCTACACAATTCAGACAAATCCTCTCTAGAACTCTTTTCACAACTCCCAACAGCTGGTTCTTGCTACATAAAAAAAAAAAACATTAAAAATATTTAACATACATGCATATTCATTTGAGATATGGATCTATACAAAGTTGCTTTGTAAAAATTATTGTATGATGTGACTTTCCAACTTTTTTCACTATTTATCCAAGAGAGTTTTTAAAAAGTAGTTAGTTTCTGAGGGAGAAAAAAAATGGGACACGACCCAGGACAGAATTATTTTCTTGTCTGCAAAGACTTCTGGCTTTATTGCTGCAAGGAAAAAGCACCAGTTGTTCTGACTCATGTCATACATTTTAAAGTCAATAGATTTAAATATAGAGCTGTATCAATGTTGCAAATTATTTCTGTCCAATCACTATGTGTGATGCCGATCTCATTTAAGGAAAAAAAAATTATCTTTTAACTGAAGGATTCATTCTCTTCAGCCATTGTATTCATTAGACTGATATAGTTTTGTTTAATTTACAGATCTGAGTTTTCAGCAGACGTCAAAGAACTCTTAAAAGTTGCATTCACTCAAAGTAATGCAAACAAAACATCTGCTTCTCTTACATGTTCTTTAGCAAATAGGCTTACAGAGATGTCATATAAATATTAATAGAATTCAGTGCGTTGTTCAGCTTTCTGAGATGGGAATATTTATGTATGTCATTTTACAACTTTGAGCTATTGGGATTTTGAGAGGTCTTCAATAGGAATGACTAGATGTTTAACTACCAATTTCACTTCTCAGAGAAATACTTCTCATTTTTCATCTCTTACCCCAGTATAAACTCACATAAAGAGTAAAAATAAATTGGAAATCTGAATTCTGAGAACACAAAAATTATGAAGTGTTTTATTTGACTTCTGTATTAATAAGTATTTTATCACACGAGATTATGATATAATAGGGGGATAAGGTAGAAAATAACTCATAATGATACTCTTTAAATTATATGGTAAATACACAAACTAAATGATTTTCTAGTGGCAGTTATTAAATAAACTAATTTTTAAAGCAAAATATTAGCTACAGTGTTATAAAATTTGTAAAAAGCTTTTTTGGAATATTATTTCAAAACAAAAGTATGAAAATCATCCATTATAAGTATTAAATGAGTCTATTTTCACACTTCAATATGGGTGACATGTAAAGCATTTATAATTAAAAAAATGTATGTTACAAACATTCGTAAATTTGTGGACACAAATGCAAGGTTCCTTAAACTTTTACAAATTAGAATAGATTTTATCACATTCTAAAGCTTCATTTTTTTAAATTTTAATTTAAATTTCTAAAAGTTATTTATTGCTTTGTCTGCTTCACTTTGGGGTGCATTATAGTTGCTTAATTACTAAATTGTTCCAGCTTAAACACCTGCCAATTTGATATTGGTACTTCTCTAATTAAAACCATGTAATTAAATTTGTGATAAAATATAATTAACCTAAATTTAGGCCTTGAACCACACTTGAACCTTCTACTCTGCTCAGAAGCCTTAATGACTTTAGAGATTCATGCAAGAATCTTTCTTTTCCTCTTATTTATTTTTTTTGCTCATTCATAAGATCTTTTCATGGGTAAGAAAATATATAATTGGAGTTTTTTGTACAAGTCATAGATATAAGCAACATGTGCAGAAAGAAAATGTTTTTAAAGCTACCAACCTTGTTAATTTGATAAAACTGTATGCAAACTTCACTTAATTGGAACAAAAACAAGGTGCTGAAAATAAGGAAATGCTTTGAGAAATGTCTGTACCTCTTCAACAAATGAAGGTTCACATAATACTTAGAACAAGTTTATTGACATTAATAAACAACATTTACGAAAACACTTTGAAAATGATACTTTTCAATTTTTTAAAAAAATATCATCTGCCAATAAAAATACAAGACCATAAGCATTCCTAAGACTAGCTAGTGAAATAGAGAGCTTGATAATGTGACCAAAGAAAGAAAAAACATGTGCATTACTTAAATAAAAGAATATTAAAAGTTAGGAATCCACAAAAATGGGCATACTTTATATTTTAAACTAACTAAAATTGAAAATTTGAAGAAGCTGTCCTTAGATTGCTTATGGACTGTGCCCATAGCTGGGCTTTCTCACACAAACCCAGATGATGGCACAGTACCCTGAAAAATGTCAATAAATTTTCTAAAGATCTAGACATGGGCCTCCCTGGGGGCATTAGGGCTAAGTCTCAGTGCTATGACCATGATAGCCTGAGTTCTATCTAACCCACATATGGGGCAGCAGACCTTTCAGTAGATCTGCCTGTTTTGCTCCCCACTCTATCTCTGGTGTTTCACGCCCTGCACCTCTGGCCTACACCCCCGTCCTTCTATGCATAAATACATACATAAATAAATAAATAAATAAAATCTTTTTTAAAAAAGAGGATCTAGACATAAAAAATAAAAATCTCAAAATATAAATACTGCCCTCCACTGTGCAAGGAGACCCCTAAACTTCTGATGAGGTCTATAATTATTATGAGTGGAGTTTAAAAATCCAAACTTCTGTCTTGATTCATCCTCAACAAAATACTTGTTTAAATAATATTTTGTTTCTTTCTCTCTACATCTTGAACATGAAATTGCTCAGTTAATATCTGTAGGATAAATGAAAATAGTTTGTCTCATCAAAGAATTGAAATGCACTAGCTTTTATCAATATTTTAAGTTAATATACTTAATAAGGTTATAGTTAATAAGGCACATTTTCTAGGATATCTTACAGTTGGATCTATGATTGTGCTAATTCATATATTTAAGGAATCTTAAATATGTTTAAAGGTCTCAAGATTCTCTCAATAGATTTATTCATTTATTCAACTCCTGAACCTTTAGGATATATTATGGAGGGTAAAATATATTCAGTAACAAAAATGTGATTCAGGCATCTCAAACCATGATCAATGTCTAGCATCTTTAGAAGCTGCTGAATCAAACAATTCTCATGATTCCAAGATATGAATCATGAGAAATCTCTTCCCTTCCTCAAACCTGCATCTGGTGCTACTTGAAATGAGTTTTTATAAGTTTGTAAAGAAACAGAGTTCACTGGCACAAAAAAGTAAAAATATCATTTTCCTCTGGAGTTCCACAGATTCTTGTTTCAAAACTTGACTTTATCCCTTCCTTTATAGGCTATTAGTAAAGCTTAAAAACAAGTTAAAATTGTCCATGATTCCCAGGCATGTTTTCAAGAATACTGGAACCTCAAGGAAAAGCGTCAGGAAAGTTCCCTTTAAACCTCTGCACAAATACAGTTTTTATGCCTCTAGCCATGTAAGGGGTATCTAAGGGACAGGAACAAAGAAATAGAAATTAGGGAAATTAGTTTAAAACAGAAGAAAAGTCTTATTAAACTAATATAAAATACAGTCATAAAAATCTTAGAATCTCAGGACAAAAAGAAATGTTGATGCCAACCTTAACCAATCTTCCATTAAAGTATGAAAACTTTATGCAGTAACCCTTCCCAGTGGCTATCCAGACACATTTGGAAATTAGTTGTGATAATGATTAACATCCCATCCCTTTTTTATGGTCTTATGAACATCCTTAAATATCCCACCAATGAAGTTGTGGTTTCTGAGACCAATATCCCTGGGTTCAAACACTGGTTCTTCTGCTTTTTAGCTACACAATATTGAATAAATGGCCAATTGATAAAACACGATACTAATAATAATAGTGTATGTATGTATGTGTATGTGTGTATACACGTCATAGAGTTAACTTTCCTTCCCTTTAAGTGTAGATAATAGCCCCGATTTTAGAACTGTTGAGAGACATGAATAAAATTGATGAAGGAAGTGTCTGTTACAAGTTGGTGTTCAATACTGATAGCTATTTTTATTATCAAATTACTTCACTGTATCATCTAATTTTTTTCTTACCTCCTTCTAACTCATCAGTTTAAGGGGTGTGCCAATGATGGGGTGCAAAGTCTCAGATGTTGTCCCATCATGCCACTGCAAGGAAATAAAAATTATATCACTCCCTTTTTGTGAAATAGGAAACTTCTATTAAAATCCTCAAATTTGGACCTCCCTGGTGGCACAGCGGTTAAGCACTGCACTGTGGAGCTGCTAGCAGTAGCGACACAATTTCCAACAACCTGCTGAGGAGATTCCCACATAGTGTGGCAGACCTCTCCTGCCTTGCCCGCTACTCCCCTCGGCAGTGTCTTTTATGTCGATCTGCCTGTTCTGCTTCCCACTCTGTCTCTGGTGAACCCTCTCATCGCCCCACGCCTCTGACCTGTACCCCAGCTTGTATGCATAAATAAATGAATCTTAAAATAAAAAAAAAATAAAATCCTCAAATTTATTTTATGTTTTTTGTTTGGTTTATCATTCACACCTTTGCCACTTTTTTTTAGTTGAAATTAATAACCATTATAACCCAGAAAACTACATGGACATTTATCATCAAAAACAATCACTGATTACTAGCACTGATGTCCAATCTTGTACGGGAATTTCAGAAGAATCCCTACTAATCACAAACACAATATAACCAAATATGTTAAAAATTCTCATTGTTTGCCTTGTTTAGACTGTCTAGACAGAAGCAGAATAGCTTTTCCCCTGCTTCAGTATCATTGCCAACAAAAATAAATATGCCCGCCTTATTATTTCTAATTACTCTGAAAAATAAAAAAGTGATCATGGTTACTCATAGTGCAGATTCTTTAATCTTCCTTCATAAAATGTATTTCTGCCCAACACATTTCTGTATATGTTAGAAAGAAATTTTACTTGAAATTGGAAATTGAATCTCAAACTGATCAAGCTAATAGAAATAGGTGCAAGGGAAACCATCACAATTCCCTTATTTACTTGAGGGTGAATACAGTGGGAAAAAAAATATGGTTTGCATAAAAAAAAAACTTTCAGAAAAAACACAACTTGAAGATTCTATGCAAGATGAATTTTTGAAAATGATTTGCGGCAAATGAAAAACTTTAGAAATTATATTGTCAATAGGATGAGAGAAGAATTTACTTTGAAATAGGATTAGAAATACATTAGAAGATAAACTATATAGAGGAAAATGCTACGTGATAAAATTTTAATATGTATGTGTAAAATAGGAAATAATTTGGAATAAAAAACTCAAAACCAGAAAATTTTAAAATCACAATAAAAATTTACAAGACTTTCCAAAGAATTAAATCACTATGTTATTTGCAGATGGCAAATGTTAGTTACCTTAGAATGAAAGGAAAAGCAAAAAATTAATTATACCATTGGACAGAAAGATGTGAGATATGGAGTACTGGTCCCTGAAAAATAATATGAAAATAATTTCTATTCTGAATGAAGAAATCCAAAAAAATATAGAAGACAATATTCCTGAGCTGGACTTTGTATATTTAAAGGAATTCCTAAATGACAGTCAAAATCAATATTGCACAAATCATTCTAGTTATTTAGTTTGTATTACAAGAATAAAGGAGAATCCAATATGCATTCATGAAACAATAATACACAAAGTATTTGAGCACATGAATAAAATATTTCATGCATTAGATTTTTCTTTAACAGTATCAGGTTCCATAATGCAATATAAATTTGTTGTAAATTTTAGGATGGAAAAATTTGAAATAAACTATTTTGCTCCAGTACGATCTTCTTTTGTATGAGGGTCATAGAAAAATAAACTGGTATGAAACAAGTGGAAAAATATATCATGCCTACAAATGTGAGAAAGTTGGTGGATAATGAAACTTAATACACAAAGAAGTTAAAATTAATTATACAGGATTGCATAAATCATATAACAACAATAGTAATAAGATAATGTTTTAAATTAACAGCACAATATCCAACGTGCCATAAAAATATTAAGAAGAATCACTACTTCATCAAGTCATATGTGATTCACTATTTCAGTATACTTACACACTATTCTAATATGCTTATCTAATAGTTGCTGTCTGTTGCTTAAAAGTAAACAATTTTATTTGCTTTCCCTTATTATTGAATCAATATGAAATTCTACTAAATATATTTCTCTATGAGAACACATTAGCAGTCAGAGTTTAATTTTTGGTAACTTAGCAAAGTAATCTTCAAAAAGTGTGTGTGTTCATGTGTATGGATAGATGATGATAGATAGAAAAGAGATACATATAACAATCTATATATAACTGTAAACTCATGAAATATCTCATAAAATAAATCAAATATATAAAAGTGAAAATGGTGGATGCTGTAGTAAAATATATATTTTGATTTAAACAAAAAAATCAAATATATGAAAATATATGCATTGTTGATGTCTATTCTAGATTTTTGCAGTTGATAGTTTCTTTGATAGACATGCTTTACTTTTTTAAATTGAAAAAATAGCAATCCACAAAAAAAATAGTTTTGGCCAGTCGTTCTTATTAACCCACTTTACTCTATCCTTATATATTTGATTGGTTTTTAAAACTAGTACAGAATATATTGGTTTTTATTCTATTAGATTCAGTCCACTGTTCTAGTTAGTCAAACTTTTCACATGTATATTATACTTAATATATTCAATACCTGGTCCAGCTTTGTGTCACCCACTAATTTGACAAGCATGTTTTCATCCAAATCTTAATTTACAACCAAGGACAGAGCCAGGAGAATCTCATTCTAACATGTTATAAATCCATTCATTAGGATCCTTTGGTTTCCATCCTTCCACCAATGACTAATTCAAATAATTGCCCTTGATTCACATGCATATTTTCCCTTCTTATTCATAAGTCTATCATAAAGAATTTAACATAAAACGCTTTGTTGAATTTCACATATGTCCTGAGGATTGCTTGATTTAATCTACTAATTTGATATATATGTCAAAACAATTACTGGGTTAGTGTCAAATACCTTGCTCTTACCTGAATGATAAATGTTACTGAAGGGTTTAAGAAAATGTCAAACACATATAGTAATTTCAACTTATTCATAATACCCAGGAAAACATAAACAGTCTCATTATCTCCAAATACAATAGAAAAAAAATTTTACTGACTATTATGGGAATGGATAAGCATATGAAACAAAACTTTAATAAATCCACAAAATGCATAACAACTTTTAAATTTTAATATATTGGAAACCATGATTAAAAGGCACTTAGAAAACTTGAAACAGGTAAACTTGCAAAATTGCTACGTTTTTGCTATTGTAGAAGATAGTACAGGTTACTCTATTTTTCTCATCCTTTTTCTAATTCTTGGTGAGAATTTTTTTAAAAAGAAATACTTTTAAAATACTTTTAAAAAGAGAGGTTTGATACCTGAGTGTCACGTGAATCACAGTCAGCAGAAAATGAGTAAGGGAATCAGAGCCTTATAAGATAGTTCAAATCCATCTAATGGTCACAAGATGCCTAGTTCAAAGAACCTGTAAAAATATCAGAAATAAACAATTACCATAGGCTTATTCTCATTAAATAATATAAAACATAAAGTGATCACCCTGTGCACAATCCCCATAGTGTTCTTTGTACTATCATTTTATTTTGCTACTTATATCACAAACATTAAATAATAAATAGGAATGATTATTATGTGAAAAAAGTAATGATAAAATTACAGCCTACTATTTTTAACTATTATACTTTAATGCATATATAAGCCATAGCTAAATATGCACATGGTTGTGTTTTCACAAGACTGAAGTGTAAATGAATGAATGAATGGAACATCAATTAATGATTAATTTCTCACCAAGAATTAGATAAAGGATGAGAAAAAAAGAGTAACCTGTACTATCTTTTAAAAAATGGTTAATCAACCGTAAATTAATATAGCTTGGTAGGTTCCTGGATGGGTTTACTTGTTCTTAAACACTTAGAGAAATCCCAGGACAAATTATAAGTGAGATCTGTTGCTTTTGATCTAAGCTTGAAAACATTTTAACAAGTGTAATTGCATGTCATTAATATTTTCTTTATTTATTTTGAACTATAGAAAATCTTTCCATGTTTTGATCATGATCATGAATTTTATTAGACTTTAGAATTTACTCATCATTGCTGCATATTATGTAAAACTCCAAAGAATTTAAGTATATTTGCAGCATATTATTTTTATCCAAATCTATATTTATACGTATAAGTTTTCCACCTCAGCTTATTTTCTTAGACTACTTTTCTAGAAATGGATTTTTAATTATGAGAGTATGTACTTTTTAAAAATGTATGTGGAAAGCCAAATAATAGATAAAACTAATACTTTAAAATTTTTAATTCATTTAAATGATATAAAAAATAATTTCAGAATTATATTGCTTAAAATAGTAAATGGGAAAACACTACTCAATGCCAGTAAGATTCTTGTGGGATCCCGGCCCACTTTATTATCAGGGCTAGTGTTGGTGCCCAGAGTTCCTGCTGGTCAAGCTAAAATGTAGAGTCAGGTGAGGATACAGATTCTAACAAAGGAAAAGATCCTTTTGTTTTCTTTGTATTTTTTTTTTGTTCACCTTGTCAATTATTTTCTTTTCTCCCTATGACCATCCCTTATAACTTTTTGATCCTTTCTCCTTCCACCTCCCTCTTAGCCTTAGAGACTTCACGTAAGTTATAAGCATCAACTAATTTTCATAAATATTTTGCTTTAACAATCCATTTGCTATATAAATGTGCAGTATTTGTCTGTTATTCCGACATGATTTACTATGTATGGTTCTCTTCAATTCCTCTCATCTTGCTATAAATTGTAACATTTTGTATTTCCTTGAGGCTGAATAATATTCCATTCTGTGGCTATACCATATCATCTTGATCCAATCCTCTACTGGCGTACACTTAGGTTGTTTCCATGTCCTAGTTATTGTAAATGATGGTTCAATAAAGATTGCAAAGCATATCCTTTTTTTAGCTGATTGTTTCATGATCTTCAGACATATATTCAAAAGTTGGATTGTTGGATCATAGTGTACTTCCATTTTTAGTTTTTTAAGATAAATCCAGTTATTTTCCCAAATGGCTGCACCAGTTTACATTCCTACAATAAGTTAGGGTTCTTCTTTCTCCGCATGCTCTCCAGAATTTGTTATTAGGAAAAATTTTAATATGTGCCAATCTCATGTGTGAGAGATGATGTTTCATTTCCTGCTTCTCCTTTACTACAAATGATATTGAACCTTTTTCCATATATCCATTGTCTTTAATGTTTTAATTGCTGAAGTAGTTAACATACTAAGAGTATTTTAGTGAGGTTAAAGCATTATCCTTTTGGGATCTATCAATTTTTTTAATAGGATATTATTTAGAATTATTTTTCCTAGCATACGTCCCAGCAAAATGGTAAAGCTTTGGCTTTAAAGTACACAAATCAGCATTCAATATTCAGACACATCACTTATGAGCTGATTAATCTCAGACAAGTAACATTTACATAAATGGAATAACTTTTTGTAATATTTCTATACAATAATGTGAATAAGTGCCATTTAGTAGGACTTGGTAAATGTTTACCTTTGGTTTGTATAGTTTTAACATTGATGTGTGCAACTTACTTATACCACCAATTTATTTATAATTATATACAATATTGCTTTACTAATCTGAAGAATAAAATGCTGTCTAGGCACTAAGAAAGTGAGAAAGAAGCAATTCATGCTGTTTTTTGCTAATCACATCACTTAAATAAACCTCCTATGGTAGTAGTTGTTTTTTTTTTTTTTTTTCTTTAGCCAGTTGGTATAAGATTGCTACCCTGCCAAAAAGTAGAGAAGGTTGGAAGACTGTCATTTTGCAATGATTGAATTAAGGAAAAAAGAGATCTAAAATATTCACAGTTAATTCTGTTGTAGCATCACCCAGAGACAAATGAAAAGCTGTGGCATTCCAGGAATGCTGGCATTCTAATTTTTTCCATCTAATTAAATCTTCAATGTGCATAAGTGGTTGGATTGTTTTATTAACTTTCCTACTCAATGGCACCTCCAAATTCTGTAAAAGGGGATTGTCTGTTCTCAGTTTCATTTTCCTATTTAAGTGTTCCATTGGTCTTGCTTTCAGTGTCTTTTCATATGAAGAACAAGCTGAGATCCACATTACTTCTGATTTCATTAAGCCAATGGTTCTTAACCAAGGGTAATTTTACAATTACACTTCTTCTTCCATGGTATTTAACAATGGTCTGCAAATATTTTTATTTTTTCCAAGTGGGGAGGGGTTTCTACTGACATTGAGATAGAGGACACTGCAGAGCCTATAGAGTATTCGATTTATCTATCTAAAACAAAGATTATCCAGCTTAAAATGTTAGTATTGTTGACCTTAAAAATATACATTGAGAGTCAAGTGACAATAATAGTATGAACAAGCGAGAAAAAATCCTTGCTTTTGTGGAGTTTACATTTTAATGAGAAGTATAGAAAATAAAATAATATATACAGTTTTACAATTGGCAAGTTCTATAAAATAATACAAAGTAAATGAATAAAATGTGAGTGGTGGAAGAAAAGAGAGTGGAGATAGGAGTTAGATTATTTTCAGTAGAATACACAGTTGCCATAAAATGTTCTTTCCCATTTATCCTTTCATATTGGACTTCCTTTCCTTTATAGAATTACTTTGGTCATAAATTAAGCAGTAGAAAAAAAAAACATGGCTAATACAACAAAAAATATTATTTATGAAAATCATCTACTTAGTAGTCTTTGTAAGTCTTCATACTATCTTTTGGAGTGTTTTAAGTACAGGTTTGATTTCAAAAAGATTGGAAAATACTTTTTAATGTAAATTGTTATCTCTTAGATAAACACATCTTACTCTTCTTTGTAATGTCTTACTTTTATTTAAATGGTATATAGTAAGGATCATTCCAGAGTATGTTCTGAAGATAAAACAAATAATAAAAACTGAAAAGCAATGTCATTTAACAATCTAGATCAAAAAAAATTTCAAATAATAATGAGACAAATGCAAAAACCCTCAGAGCAAAATGTACTACTCCAAATAATTGTTGTTGATCAAAATCCACATAATCCATATGTGAAATTCTTTCACATAGAAACACAGCCTACATTGGGATTTAGAAACAGGTTAATTTGTGACAGTAAAGTGCCCTTTACATATCATGAGGAAGCAGTCAACCTAAAATGTAATTAATGTAAAGTAAGACATAAATTTAGTAAAGTTATGAAAACATATTTAAAAAATTATAAATAAAGCTGTAATATGAGTACAAATGGAAGACAGTCCACCAAAAAGCCTGTCTGGAGATGTGCTGGCGGTAAGTTGTCAGTGTCTCCCCTAACTGTGGAGATGTATGTCCTTTTCTTTCCACAGATCAGGGTGTCAGTTCAGCTGGTAAATCTTTGAGAAATTTGCCCATCAAAATTTACTAATGAAAGAAAAAAGCATATTACTAGAGGAAAGAAATGAACTCTTGGTGCAGAGTCCAGTATGTACTGCACCTGTATTATCTGACACAGCAGTTGCTTAAAAATGAAAATTTGATTTTGTGTTTTATACTATTTGCATTTTAGCGTTCTTCTGCATACTATGTAACTGTTATGCTTTAATACAAGTATTTTACATTTTTATTTTTAAATAACTTAGCTATTCCTGATTTTTTTTTTAATTTAAATCTTAGGGTAAGTTTGGTACTCTAAGGCAATGCACCATGTACTCACATAATTCCAAAGTACTATAGTTTGGAAATCACAATTTAGGCTGCCAACTGGAGTAAAACCATATATTCTCCAAAAGCTACATATACTAAGTAGATTTTTTTTCAGTATTAAGTTTTTCAATTGCTTTAGTTCTTGGAACAGGAACCACCTAACCACTGGACACCAATATTTTACCATTATAGCGGGTTTGTTCCCAATACAAATTAGTAAATTGGCATTTTCATTTACAAACCAATCTGAGAATATTGGTTATACAAGTTGCACATTTGTCTCTACTAATTATCATAATTTTAGTCTTTCACAGGGTGAAAGTACCAGATGCTATCCCCATGGTTCTGACTTAAGAACACGATATCCTGTAATTCATCTTTAGCAGGCTACCAGCTTGCATCTATGTTTTGGCTTCTTTGTATGGAAGAGGAAACCTAGTGACAGAGATGAGAAACACAGAAGGAAACTAATGCATTTTACTTCTCCCTTTGCCAACCATTACTTCAAAATGTTAGATCCTGAAGTACTTCGCCACTCCCACATCCAAACAAAACAGTTCCCATCCTAATACTTTACCTTTAATGTTGGGATAGAGGGATAGTCTATTACCACCAAAAGATTATAACAAAAGATATTCCTATACAAAATCCCAAAGAATATATAAAACAACCTGTAATTGTATATTTGCATTATAGCATTTAAGCCTTAGAGCTATGTTAAGAGAACATTTAGGGCTAGTATCTCATTTGTATCCATGGGATTTCTGATGTTAATTCTTAACTACCAATGAGGCTTGTTTGCCTGGCTCCCTTACCTCTCTCTCTCTCTTACTCCTCTCAGGATGAATCAGTCCCCTTATATCCTTTGGCTCCCTGGTTTCTTTCATCTCATCCTGAAGACTCTTGGTTTTGTTTCATTTCATGGTTGATCCTTAGAACTGGGTGGCTATCATTCAGGGCCATCTGGTTCTGTTATCTGAGGAGAGAATAGGATTATGGATTCTGTGGATAGAAGGAGGCTAAAGGGAAGAGGTCCTGTCTTGTTTACCTGTATGTAACAAAAGACCTCTTTCTGTTATTGTTGTCTTGACATCTGATAGGAAAATGTAGAAGCAAATAGGAATAAATATACAAAGTATATGCCTACATAAGGCAGACCTAAACAATTAGAACTTGATGGATAATATTAATAACAAAACCAAAAGTACAACAAAGAAAACCTGAGCTAGCAGAGGCACTAGAATTAACTTCTATGACTGCAGGGAAAGTATTAATTAGGAAAGGCTGGACAGAGTTCTCTTATATGTCGTCTTAACTTCTTGTCCCAATACTCTATAATGAATTTTAAGACACCTAGCCAAACAGCTATTTCGAGATACTTTAGCTGTCATAGTAAGGAAATCTGGAACCAGATCTGATGGTTGTATTTTAAATTAAATAACCCAGTAGAAAGATACTTGGATGAATATATTGTTTTCTGGCTGAGGAGGAAAAGGGCGATTTTGATGAGTATGATTTCCTGACGTGTTTTCTAGAACCTCTAGTGATACACAGACTGGTTACTTCAATGTCACTTGACAGCTTATACTTGTCTGGAACTAAATTTTAGCATCTCTGATAACTAAGCAGCATTACATTTTATTATATGTTCCAAAATTAGAATGATGGCTTAGAAAGGAAGTGTGACGTGTAAATCTTTTCTCACAGAATACTGTATTTGTCATGTAGAATCATATTAAGCATGTTTGACTCTGTTAGACCAACCAGGTTTCAAGTATTACATCCTATATTAAAAATTCACTATGTCCAAATTATAAGTGAATATTTTTCAGTATGCCATGAAGATTTCCATTTACTTTGCCAATTTGACATGATTTATATTTGATAGTTACTTATAATATCTAGTATAAAAATGTCTGGTGATTATTTGTGCATAATTTGATAGTGTAACAATACAACAAATGGAGCGATATGGACCATATTATAGGTTCTACATCAAATGGTGAAACTGTTACTGATGGCAAAAGAATTTAAGGTGATCAATGAACTTCACATTTGAAGACTTAGATTATTCTGCTCAGAAATAAATCTTTTCGTGATCACTTGTAAGTGGATTACCACATAGCTGTTCACTCCAGAAAGACTTGCTTTCAGGTTTTCTGATTACTTGTGGGTATTTTTATTAATAATTGAATTTAGAAGATATTAAACAACTGTTAATAGCAAACATATTAATTAGTTTTTCTTTCTCTTCAATTATTTTTTATCTACTAGGCATAAAATCTGCAAGAAGTTTTTGACATGCTTTATCAACTTTATCATGCTTTATCAATTTTATCAACTTTCAAGAGGCAAAGTCTGAGAAAGAAGATACTACCTTGCTTATTCCCACCACTGAGTAGACTGTGAGAAATAGTTGCTTATGGGAATGAGATGAAAAGACCAGTTTCTTCAGAACTGCTGAGCCAGTTTTTAAAACAAAGCATTCGAGAACTATGAAATGTAAGAGCTAACTGGGATCCAAAGAACAACCTCTCACTACTTATTAGTAACTTATTATTGATAAAATGAATTCCAAGGACATGTGGCACAAATCTACTATATATTAATATCAGCTAGTAGGTTGAATTTTAAAATAAAGCACAAAGCAAATTTTGATCATAACATTAGTGATATTTTTTATTATTCTACAGCTTTTTGTCCCATAATATGGAGTAACACTTATTTCTCCTTTTTAAAATGTCACTTGCTCTTTATCTCTTGCCTTTCTATGTAAGCACACTTATGTCTGTATTTCTTTGTATGATCACATTTTCCCAACAGCTTTTGAAAACATTTCAGGTATTCAAATAACATGACACATATTTATTATCAAACCGTTAATAATGAAAACTGGTAACAGAAAATTCTTCTAACTATATCTAAACTTAAAAAAATAAGATGCCTGAGAATTAAAACACTATTTTTTTAATTTCCACATTATTTTAAAATAAATATAATTTGTATAATTTACATTGTTATGAATAGGTATTATCAAAGATATTATATTTTATAATAACAAAGAATCTTTGTAAAGTAAACCAAATTTAAGTTTGTGAAATAATTAAAATCAGAATTACCTATTGATTGCCTGTTAAATTTGATATTTTGGTGATTACCAAATTACCACATATATATTGTTTGTGGAAGTCTAAATTTCAAAAATTATAATAATAAGTAAAATCAATCATTAAAGCTATTATGACGCTCTATCTTTAATTACTAATGAGGTACTTCAGGATGACTAGTTATACTGCACATCAATTAGTATTTTTCTTACATGCTATGCTTTATCTGATTCTTCCAGTTTGAGTGTTGATGTTCCAAATAAGAAGGTCCAAATAACAACAATTTGAAAAGCATACAAGTTGTTTATTTTTTAATAATGTTAACCATGGTTTTCTTAAAGGGATGGGAAGCTTTTTAACAATTCAATAGGACAGGAGTAGATGTCAAGGCTAATAGGAAGCAAGTTCTTTACTTACCAAATGAAAAAATATCAACTTGGTTCAAATTATCACTTAAAATTTGTGCACTTCTATATATCATGTTTGGAAAATTTTTAAAATGTCCTTCTTTTATAAAAATTTCTGGTTGGCGTTCAATACATTTTATTTTTATGTTATCTCATGTGACTTTGTTAAGAAACACTTCAGGATATTTTTCATAAAATGTACACAGTTTAGAGCCTCAGGTTTATTTTATTTTTTATTGTATCATAGCCTTATCTTTGCTCTCCTTATAAGAACAAAAATATCTTAGAAGAATGAAGCTGTCCAAGGTCATTGGCCTGTGTCTTTCCTACTCCTCAACCAGGTATTCATTTTTCTTAGTTTCTTGTCAGTGTGCAGTGATATCCTTCACATCTGTCTGTGCTTTTGCTTTTATTAGCAGAAAATACAGCTATAGCTTTAGTGTCATGTGTACTATAAAGACAGGATTTTCAAGAGATTTGACAACTCTCATATTTCCCGAAGTATTCTCAATGTAACACAGAAACAGTTTATTACTGTTAAGTAGTGACTGTCTCTCCAGCTTGAATAATGAAGTTCTCTAGGTCAATATTTTATACAATGATACATTTAAGGAAGCATTCTTCTTCAGCTTGGCACTAAAACAATAGCTGTCATAACATAGATCTATGTATTATCAATCTCACATGCCACCATAATCAATCTAATTCGTGGGGCAGAGAAAGTGCAGTACGTTATTGAGTTAAACCAGGAATTTTCTTTTACCAAAATGTTTATAAAGGAGCATAATAAAATTATTTACAAAGATGGGCTCCCACTCTACAGAGTAGAATAAATTTAGCCTTCTGTGAAGAGTGCTCACAATGGCAGGTGATTTACCTGTGTTACTGGGAAAGGCCTATTTGGTAAGAAAGCCTCAAGCTAAACTTCACAAAGCTGCTCAGAGTAGTGAGATGGGAGAGACAATGTCAGATATTCTTTAAAAGTCTGATACTTGAATCCAAGGACTACAATACCAAAAAAAAAAAAAAAAAAGCCCAAAACACAGCACAAAGCGTATTTTATGGAATCATTAAAAATCAAAATCTTGCCTGTCTTGTGTTTGAATATTTCATGACAAGAGATCATTTCTAAGAAGGAAGTATTTCCATGCTGATCAGATCACAGTAGGTTTTAGCATGGAATAAATTCACAAATTTTTCTCAAAAAAGAACTGAGGCCAGTCAGTCTAAAGAAGAAAAAGTGTGCATCTGTATCGATCACATTGGCTGCAAAAAGCAAGTCCCTTTGAAACTTCTAGTTTGTCCGACCACCTGTTAAGAATCTGCTTGACCTCAGTTCCATTTTATATCTGGCAGCATTGCAAGTGTACTCCAATTAAAGATGATTCCACAGAATAGAGAAAATATTCCTTGGCTAGAGAGGTAATATTTTTTTTCTTTCTTATGTTTTTCTTCTTCATACATGCTCTGTTCTTGTTGCTACAAGTGAAGGCAAGCTCACTGGAGTAAGTCTTCATTGCTCCATGGGTCGGCAAGAAAATTCATTTCAAAGACAAAACCATTTTGATTTAGACTTTGAACTGCATTTTCCATTGAAGCTTTATGCATGATCAAACTGACATCTCTCTCCTCTCTCTCTGTCTCTTTCTCTCTCTATATATATATGTGTATATATATATATTTGTACACACTATATATATATGTATATATATATATATACACACACACATGCATGTATACACACACACACACATGTTTCTCAACTGCTTCAGGAACTAGTAGGATGGAAGGTTTGATTACCACCTCTGAACAAAGCACAGTAATGTACTCATCATTTTTCATAATTCTTTTAACTTCTCACATGTACTGTAGACTGCATCATACCAAGATGAATACATGTTATTCCACATGTTTTTATTTGATGTGACAGTGGTCTATCTTCATAAAGAGACTGAATCTATGTTCTGTCCTCTTAATCTTGGATGCATCTTTGTAAATTAAACTTGGTGGAAGTAACTCGCTATGGCTTTCATGACTATATTACGAAGGGTGCAATGATTCTTGCCTGCTTTGCTTTCTCTGTCTCTGTCACTCTGAACCTGGTCACTACATTATGTAGAAAACTAGGCAACATAAAGATAGTACACTAAAGTGTTTTGGGTGAGATCTCTAGCTGAGGAGTCCACTGAGAGCCAGCATCAACCTTTAGCGTGTGAGTGACATGGCCAGGTTATCTCAGCACTCAGCATTCTGCTTCTCCCATTGAAGTCATGAAATGTCATGAAAGAGTCAAGCCATCTCCACTATGCCCTGTATACATTTCCTGGCCACAGAAATCATAAGAGATAATAAGTTTTGTTTGTTTGTTTCAACTTCTAAACTTTGGGGTGATTTGTTATGCAATTAACGGATCACAAATATAGGTCATCACATTTTCAATCTCATCTCAAAATCATCCAATTATTTATTAAGTCTATAAAATCATATCTGTAAACTTTTATAACAGTTTTCTATGCTATGTGTTTCTTTCAACCATGGAAATTTTTCCCCTTCAAAGCCCCAGGAAAGACCATTTCAATGTCAAAGGAAGTTGTCTCTCATTCTTAAATTTTCCCATCACTGTGTCTGCAGAAAGCTGAATGAAGTAGATATGCATTTTAAGATATATTGGTTTGGGACCTGATAAAACAAAAATGTGTCTCATGCATCTAGAACGGTCTTGTCAACAAAAATATCATGGGTCAAGTGGCCTTGCCAAGAGCATTGTGTGTAACTCAGCAGATCAGAGACCTGGTGGATTCAGTGAGTTCATTAGGGCTGCTTTGTGCTCAGACACTAGAAACCTGAATACAATTGTCATTGCACACCACTGAGCCTACATAATGTTAAATCAGTATCCAAGTGGGCATCTTAGACTCAGGAGTGTAGAATAAACAAATACTTAAATGATAGTAGGAAATGAAAAGGATATTTTAAAATATTTAATTCTAACATAATTGCATTCAAGAATTACAAATAGCATAATGTCTTGATCTCTAATTCTTTTGGTCACAGAGTTGTTTTGTAAAACAAAATCTTATAATGGTAAAACCCACACATAGAACAGATGAATGGCTCAGGTTTTAAGTGACAATTTTGAATTAAAATACCCCACTGTTCTGTCCCAGTCTATTATCTTCAGAAGTTCCAAGAAATGGCTGTAGTGACCCCACTGCTATCCAGGGGAGCATAATTTGTAAACCAATGCTTTAATTCCTCTTTGATGTGAAGCTAGTAAAAGAAGAAGAAAATTCCTGTTTGTTATGTCTGAAGAATAACATCTACAGGAACTAAGTGGGATTTCTCCTGTGTTATTGAGTCTGCCCATATCTGCGTTTTTCATAAAGACAGACAGCACTCAGACAGCTAACCCAAAGGCCCTTATCATTAATTTCACAGAATTCTTTCCTCTCTGTAATTGTTCAAAGTACAAATTTTGAAATCAGATTTATCTACATAGCTAATGATGTTTTTGCCTTCCTTCAGCAATTTCTGTAAGATACAACTGTTATCTTCAATTATATCTGGGGAAAGTATTCAATCCCATGTATATGTGATTGGTCTCATTTTCTTGTCATATGTCACTGTTTTGCAGAAAAAATGACAGTTCTTTCATGATAATAATAAAAGTGGTATTAGTAGCTAGAGAAAATATAATTTATTATGTACCTAATGATATATTTATCTTATTTATTAATCACACCAACCTAAAGGACAGATATGCCATCTATTACTTTCATTCAATAGTTAAGGTGACTAAAGCACAGAAAATTTAACTACCCTGCCCCAAATCCCACAGGTAGCTAAGGTGCTCGGACACCAAGTCACGCAATCTGACCTCAGAGCAAAAATTTCTAACTATTGTTCCAAGCTGCATTGAAAGACTCTCATGGATATATGCTAAAACAGCTATGTCCATTTCCTTTCGCCCTCCCACAGAGAATGTGGTGTGGAACATTAATTGATGCTACATGGAATGTATGTCTCATTTCTTTTGTTCTCTGTTCTTGGTCTATTACTGTCACTTATGTAATCTGCCTCTGAAAAATTTTAGCTATATCTGATAAATTCTCATAAACTGCTGGAGGGATGGCTTGTGCTAATCTGCAGATCTCACTGTATCTCCATGCTGCGCTCTAACTCTCTGATTCCAGTGGTACCTTGAACTCTAAGGCCCCTGTAAGTCTCAATGGCATATCCTAAGTTTATTACTAAGTCACATGAATTCCACTGGGTGTCCAGGTGGATGTTCAGGGATGCATCTAGTATTCCAGGCTTTTCTAAACTCATGGCATTTCAATAAATATTGTCACAATGACCTCAGCCAAACAATATAAGACATGAAGAATCACACAAATTATATATCACTCCAACTTCAATTTCATTGAGTAAAGGAAACCACATGAGCACACATAACTTTAGGGAGGGAAACAAATGTACTTCTTCTGCTACCTAGAAAGACATTTTAGTGAACAATCATAATATCCACTACACAAATTAACTGGATTTTCATAACTGCTTCCCAATGAACTTTGCCTCTATTAACAAAGTCAAATTTTAGTTAGGTTACCTTGAGCATGTAGGATGGGGATGAGGGTGGTTAAATGATTTCCTTCTTTTATACTATGAAGTTATTATGCCTATGCTAGAATACAGTCAGCACAGACCAAATATTGATACAAATATCTGAAAATATAAACAATTATAATAATTTTAATTGAATTGGACTTACCAGTCAAAAGACCTAAAGTTGCTAAGAAAGTTAGCAGTGTTTAATATGCTTGGGGCATAGGGGAAAAAAAGTAAACTATTGTAAGGCATGTAAAATGCCAGGTAAAAATTATATGCGAAATCAAAAATGGGTTGATCACAGAAATGTGGTGATCAATGTGTTCAACTCCTTCACTTGAACAAAATGTTATATAATTACTGGAAACCCCAAAATAATGTGTTAAATGAAGTACAAAAAGTTGAATTGTATAAAGCATAGTGTTGCTTTATGTTAAGGTTACTGATATAAGTCAGCATAAACAACTAGACAGAAGTTTTGGGGATAATCCCGAGGCCCCCATATCTGTACACATCCTGACTACAATTTTGTGCTGGCAATCATCCATTTAATTTAAGTACACATGAGTATGAATCAAGTCCTGTGGGTCTGTGGTTTCTAGCAAATGACCATCATTTTAAGAATTCTTATTACTAAGATACATATTTTCTTTCTTAACTGTTATTTTTTGTTAAAATGTTCTTGAAGCAACAGTGATTTATAATACAGTATATGATTTAAAGGTATAGATTCTCCCCCTTTCAGTGTTGTTACCATACCGTACCCACCACTAAAACACCCATAGTCCTTCACCATAGGCAACTGTGCTCCCTCCTCACTTTGTTCTCTTTCCTCACCATTTCTCTCTGGTTGCCCGAGTCAGAGTTCTAGGTCATACAGAATATTAAGGTTAAGGAGAACAATCATTCTTTTTCTCCTTCCCCAAAAGAGGCTGCCTGTTATTTTTTCACCTGGCCTCACTTTCAATGCATTCCTTCCCCACATCCAACAGTTAAAAAATTTTACCCATTCTGATTTGAGAACAGGACTGCATGGATAATGAAAGCCTGTAGAAGTATCACAATATATCTTTCTAAATTTCCAATATTACAGGACTTGCTGTATTTATTTTTTTAATTTAGCAATTCTGACAATTATAAAATAAAAGAATAAAATTTTCTCCTTTATAGCTACTCCTTTTTTTTCCATTAGCACTTCATTTTAGAAATTCAGATATGGGTGGCATCAAAATAAATGTGCTAATCAAAGACATGAAAGTACTAGGAGAACATACAAGATTTGTTACCTGCGCATCATATATTACTAAAGAGGGTATATTTTTTCTATAATTTTTGAAACTACAATATATAAACCAGTGAATAAGCTCAAAAGTTGGGAACATGTAATGTTAAATAATTTAGTGATGACCATTATCACTAATTATCATTAATTTAAAATGGACATACATTAATAAAATGAATTTGGAGAACTGGGCTTCCACTTTAAGTTCTAAAATAATCAATTGCCAAATTCTCATTGTACTTTAAAATTTACTATTTAAACCATGAAAGATTTTACTACTACAGATATTACTAGAATGCTAATAATTTACCAAGTAAATGGAACTTAATTTTTAATTTCAGTGCTCTTAAAGTCAGATATTGCATAGTTTCCAGTGAATTTGTCTCAATACCGCAACCAGTTATTGTATAGTATAACTAGTTTTAAGCAATTATGCAGTTTTAAACACAGGCATTTCATTTGATTTTTCTCTTCATGAATTCATTTAGTTCTAGCAGTTTATCCTGGATTTTGTTCAAAAGGTTCTATTCACTATCCAAAGCATTAACACTTTACCCTTCTTCTTTTGTCCACTCTGCATTATCTATTCTACATTGCAAAAGGATTACTTTTACATCCAAACATTCTCCTGTGATTCTTTCCTAACATAATTTCACTGGCTTCCCTTCATATATAGGATAAGATCCATCTTCATCATTTTCTATAAGGCACTTTTTGTTTACTCGCCAGTGCATCTAATCCCAACCTCCCTTCTGTTCACTAGACTCTCACCACATGGGTAAATTTTCAGAGAAAATATATAGAAACACCAATATACTGTACTGCATTGAACAGATATTTTCTAAATAGTACTCCAGTGACTAGATACAGCTCCTGTAACTTCAAATGTTACATATCTTATTCTTCACTGTTTACTACTTGAAGAATCACCAACAACTTAATACTAGGCATTACAGCATCATATATTTTAGTCATTTTTATGACATTTCTAGAGGCTCTGCCATAATGTTTAAGTGGAAAAGGATTCAATTCCTGCCCTAAGCTTATACTATAAGTGTATGTAGGCATCCACTTAATATCAAGAAGGAATTTAAAATTTCCATTTCTAAGATAATATGCTTTTAAGATTTAGAGTTCACAGATATAAGACTTTACAGATAGAATTAATTTGAATTATATGAAACTAGATATCTATACCACAATTTTGCAATTAACTATTCATATATATTAGCCTTCTTTACTTAAACCAATTTACTTGTTAACCCTATATACTTTTAATAAACGTTCCTTATATTAAAGAAAGCCGTTAACCCAGAAAGATTCTTAGCTGTTACTCTAGCTTCTCCTCAGGGCCTCAAGAGATTTAATGTGTCAGTCTAGCTCTTGTAAATGCTCCAGCGACAGCTCTTTTTATTATGTTCTCATATAATCTTCTCATGTCAAGGGTCTTCACTCACTTGGAGCATACTTTTGGGCTTAGACAGAGACTCTACAGACTCAGCATATTTCCGTATTGTGTCTTTGAGACCTATTACTGGGAGAAACTTGAATAACTGACACAAAATAACCATTAGATGACACACAAAGGATTCAATGAACTGGTTTGATATCCTCCCAAGCAAATTTTAAAATTCCATCCCTCTTCTAAGTAACTAAATTAGAGAAATATAATTACTTCTTGTTTTTATAATGCATTTGTTATTTTATATCATTTGATTTCAAGAGACCCTGATAAAAGCTGAGTTGCAACATTTCTAACAAGATTCAAATCTATTAGTACTTGACATGATCATATATATAGAAAAACCAAAGGAATTCTTAAAAAGCAAATCAAACCCAAAGGAACTAGTAGATCTAATAAGTGAATTCAACAAAATCTCAGTATAAAGGCTTGATATACAAAGTCAATTACATATCTATACAGAAGCAACATACAAATTAGAAAAAAAATCAAAATTAATGCTGGAATTTACCAAAATTAAAATTCTGTTCATGAAAATCCCAAGTCACAGACTGATAAAATAATTCACATTATTATATATCTGGCCAAAAAAAAAATGTGGATCTAGATCTGTACTGTCCCTTTGGACACTAACCATATATGACTATTTTAATTAAAATTAAATTAAATATCTAATCCCTCATTTCAAGTGCCCAATGAATATAAGTTTCTAATGGCTGTCATATTGGACAACATAAAAAGTTATATTGGACAGAGTTAATCTATATAATAGAAAGAATTCTTAAAAATCAATAATTGAAAATACTGTGTTCACAAATGGGAACAAACTTGTAATAATTAGTTAAATGAATAAATAATGGTGATTGTATATAATAAAACACTACTCACCAATAAAAGGAAGAGATTCCTTAAAAATATCAAACAAAGAAGAAAATGCAAAAACTTTAAGCAGTGTGTATATATGCGTGTGTGTATGTGTGCGCGCGTGTGTGTGTGTGTGTGATTTTATTTAAATATAGGTTAAAAACATAAAACTAACTATGGAAACAGATCATTATGCAGTTGACCCTTAAAGCCAGGTTTTGGGTGTGACCCCCATGCAGTAGAGAATCTGCTTATGACATGTAGTCTGCCCTTCGTATCATGGATTCCACATCCACAAATCTAAACAAAATTCAAACACAAATTCAAACAACCAACAACCGTTGTTGGTTAAATCCATGAATACACAACTTAGATATAAAAGAAGATTCATATATTAAGTGAACTAAGGCAGTTCAAACTGGAATTGCTCAATGATGAACTGCTGTTAATTTATAAAAAGGCAGAAAAGGATTGACAACATAGGACAGTATGAGTGAACTTTCTATAATTTAATAGTCACCACCTAGACATATGCAATGAATACATAAAATTAGATAATTACCCTTCAATGAATATCAGAGAATTGCAAATTAGTAACAAAAAGCTGTATCAGTAAACATAAACCCAAACAGCTAAAGTAAAATATGTAGTTACTAATGATAATAAAGAGAAGAAACTGGAACATACATACACTGCTTGTTGGACTGTAAATTAAATAAAGCCCTTTGGAAACTAGTTTAGAAGTATCTAATAAAGCTGAATATGTGCATACATTATGAACCTGAAATTCCAATGCTAGATATTTATCCCAGAGAAATTCACACATCTGTTTGCCAAGAGACATATTTAAGAATGTTCATAGCAGTACTATTTAAAATGACTCTAAACTGGAAGCAACCTAAATGTTCTTTAACAACATAGGGGATAGATAATATATTGATATGATGAATTTCTATATAGCACTAAAAATGAACAAATTGCAACTATAGGCATCAATATATTTGAGTCACACAAATAATGTTAAGTGAAAGGATGAAAGGACTAGGCAGAAAAACAGTACATATTATATAATGCAATTTAGATAGTCTAAAAATGTTAGAATAATCACTCCCTTAGTGCAATGGATGTGTGTGTATATACATATATGTATATATGGTATTGTCACATATGTATACTTAAATTTTTATCTTGATTCTTTATATATTATACAAACTTGAAGAATTATACATCAACACACACATATTTATTCATGTTGTGACAAATGGCAAGAGTTTATCATTTTTGATAGCTGAGTAGTATTACATTGTGTATATATATCCCATCTTCCTTATTCACTCTTCCATGTTTGTACACTTAGGTTGTTTCCATAACTTGGAAATTGTAAATTTTTCACTCCTTTGGCTTAATATAAAAGGTAAATTGAAAAGTGTCAGTCCATTTTCATAATCTTTGAAAATAATTCTATATATTCAGTATTCAAAATTCCAATTTCTGTAAGGTTAATCAGGCTATCACTTTCATTTCTGTAAAGTGATTTCAGTTTAGAAAATTTGGACATGTTATTCCTTTCCATATAAATTTAAGCACATATTTGTGTAACTACTTTTGAATGCATTTACAGAGAATTATTCAAAGCATTTATTCAAATGAATTATAATGCCAATTTCAAAAGGATGTCAACTCCTTGATCCAATTTATTCTAGGAGCTGAGACATGGATGGTCCCTCAAATAATAATGACAAGTCACTGATGTCCTTTATCAGTAAAAGAATCTACATATGCACCATGCCAGCATCATTACCTGATGTAAAGCACACCAGATTATTATGTTCACCAAGTAAAACCTTGAGTTTACTGCAACAAATGACAAAAGATTTTTAATTCATGATGATAATGACCATGACCATGACTTGCTTCATTTTAAATATTTTACCCAAAGAAAAAATTTTGGGTGAACAATGCAATGGAGATAATTATGTTGAAAATAGTGTCACTTCGAATTTTTTTTTTACAGTTAGGCCAGATTCAACAGCAACCAAAAAAAGAAAAGAAAAGAAACCATCATTTGTAGTCACACCTACTTTAGTTTAAATAACTTTTCAAGACATTTTTTAAGAGATATAATTTCTTTTTTTGGACTTATTATTCACTAGATCAAACTTTTCTTCAATCATAGTGTTAACAATTGAATCATATACCCAAATACTGGTATGTTGAATTCGTAACCAACAGTACCTCAGAGTGCGACTTTGTTTGGAAATACAGTCATTGCAGATGTAATTAGTTGAGAGGAGGTCATAATGGAGTAGGGTGGTTCCCTAATCCAATATGACTGGTATCTTTGAAGTAATTTGGACACAGAAACAGACATAGGGAGAACCCCCTAGAAGATTGGTGTTATACTGCCACAAGTCAAAGAACTACCAGAAACTAGGAGGTAACTGAATAGATATTTCCCAGCACCTTCAGAGGGAGCATGATCCTTCTGAGACCTTCATTTTTTACTTTTGACCTCCAGAATCATGATATAGTAAATTTTTGTTGTTTTAAGTCACCCAGCTGAGATACTTTCTTTAATAGTCTTAGCAAGCTAATGCACATGTCATGCACTTATTAAAATCATTAGTAAAATAAAATTACAAGAATTAACTGAAATTAAGTGTACCATAAATTATTTCTCTTTCTCACTTCACTTTTCATCAAGGTTAACTGTATATGCAAGACTCAGAACAGCATTACTACTAATTAGACTGTTTTTAGAAATGCTTCTTTCTATTTGGGATACATAATTCTTACATTGCTACGTAGACAATACTTTTAAAACTTCCTATCTTAAAAATATATTGTCAAGCTTATGTTTTTAGTTTTTAAATAATTTTATTTCATAGTATTGTCCTTATTTCATTTGCATTATAAAATAAGCACCTGAAATTTTATTTGTTCAATTTCACTGATTTTCTCATATATCTGTTATGAAGTATTAGAATTCTTACTATAGTCTTTCCCCACAACGGCATACTTTCAATAAAGATATGCCCTTTATCTTTAAACAGATAAGAATATTGAATACATTTAGCAGTAAAATGTTCAGTCCAATTTTGCTGGAAACTTGTGTCCTACTTGGATACCCATATATACCATATTGTACTTCTAATTTTCATGAGATCCTTTTAAGAAAAGAATACAAAGTAAAGACAGATGATATCCAATCCTAGTGCTAGAGGAGATAGTAGGGTGTAATGGGCTTCTAGGGGTTCTGTCTTGTATAAAGGGGAGTTATCCATTCATTCCAGTGACATACCCTTAGTATTTTGACAGATATGCTAGTTTCTAAATGAAATCAAATCTAAAAGATACTGTAGAAGTTTTTTAAAAGTAGCATGTCTTTGCTTAATTTATTATCTTCTGGGACTCCAGTTTTACTTCTGATCTGTTGGCTAGTTTGGAGTTTACTCACAGAAATCACACTCAAAATAGCTAAGATTTATTCTTGGAGCCTTGGCCTTTATCCTTGCCCCACCTATAGAATCAAAAGACCTGTGCTCAGAGCAAACAGGGTAAGGGACACAACTGCTTATGGCGGAGGACTATGTATGAGTAGGTGTGAACATATATATGAAATGGTGTTGTCGTATATCTCTGAGTCTTATAAAGAATTGTAAATCAGTGTTACTGCACTTAAAAAATCCTTAAAAGTTTCTTGTTGTTGTTATGTAGAAGAACTGGGGTGTAGGCCAAAGGTGTGGAGGAGGGATGAGAGGATTCACCAGAGACAGAGTAGGATGTTCCTTGCAAAATGTGACTGGAATAAACTGGTGAACAAAATTGATAGACACTGCCTTCTAAGTGTTTATATTTCATTAGAATAAAATTGTTTTATTATACAAACAAAAGATGTAGTAATATTAAAATTCATGGCCTGTCACATGAAAATTCAAATCCCTAAGTCTTCTTGGTCTTCCATGGTTTGTTACCTACTACACCTTTTCAAAATGCCTTTTTCTCACTCTGTGACTCTACTATAAGTTCCTTGAGAGCAGAATTTATATATAATTCTTCTTTATATCCTAATTTTCTTCCAGAAGCTTGAGATATAATCAGTAACCAAATGTTTTTTGGTAGATAATTATTGATCTTTATTATTGTTAATTACCTAATCATTTCTTTATTCTAAATTCACATCCATTTGTACATTACTGTGGCTTATAAATTCCAGAAATATCTTAATTCTTATTACTAATGAAAATTTAGTATTTTACTTTGCCAGATAGATTGGAAGCTACCACCATATAATAGATTTTAACCAATAATACTACATAACACCTTATATTTAATATAATTTAGTGGTACATAATATCAGCCTACATAAAATAATAGACATTTTAGAAGTTACAAACCTAGCTTAAGTGGATGCTAAAAGACAAAAATGTGATATGTGATTTCCTCTTATTGATGTTTCTGATAGTAAAGCACATGTTGCCATAATTCTAATTAGTATACTTATATATTTTATAAAGTTTCTGTGAATAATGCATTCAATGAATTGCCTTCAAATTTTGAATCATATTCTTTCCTATGGAATCTATGTCCATATTTAATCAGAAATGGAAACTGGGCCCTCCCTGGTGGTGCAAGGGATTAAGTCTCAGCACTATGAAGCTATCAGCAACCACTGCAGCATTAGTTTGATCCCAGGCCAGGGAGCTAATCCATATGGTGCAGTAGAGTTCTGTCTCAGCCACTGCTCCCCTCAGCCGTGTATTTCAGTAGATCTGCCTGTTCTGCTCCCCACCCTGTCTCTGGTGAATCCTCTTACCCTGCACCCCACACCTCTGGCCTACACGGCAGCTCTTGTATGCATAAATAATCTTTA
Source organism: Scalopus aquaticus (assembly GCA_004024925.1). Lineage (NCBI taxonomy): Eukaryota > Metazoa > Chordata > Mammalia > Eulipotyphla > Talpidae > Scalopus > Scalopus aquaticus. Next base: position 54,827 of record PVIJ01005677.1, read on the forward strand.
AAAAATAAAAGAAACGTGACATTAATTTGAACAATAAAACACTTTGTAAATTTATCTCTCAAAGGAAAGATAGTCAATACCAGCATTATGAAATTATGTGAACACGTAGGTAAAGCAATCATATCTCACAAGAAGAAAATAGAGGTGAGGAAAACAAAGCATGCAGAAATGTGACTAAAGTAAGCAACTTCTAACTATCCTGTAAGTAGTTCACATTAACAAATTATGGGAGTTCTAAAGGTCTACATCTTCTCTAAACAACTTAGAATATTAAAAAAAAATGTTATCTACTGAAGTTCCACTAGAAAATCAACAACATGGATTTAAAAAAAAGGTACTTGACATAAACAGAAGCAAATATGTATTCTGTCAATTCACTCAGAAACATTGACCGGAAAAAGGATATCTTGATAACAGATTTGAACCAATCTCTAAAAAGATGGCATGCCTCAGGATGACTTAACCTGGTACCATTCCATACCTAAACAGCAAATTCTTATCTTCTCAATATGCACATCACTTAAGAAATTAGAATTTTAAAATATAATAATCAATGCCAATAGTTTTCCTGAGGTCATTAAATGCTGAATAATCAAGAACACTAATGATGACAGCTTATGGTGAAGCTAAAATTTGTTAAAGGCTAACTATGCCCCATGCATCACATTAAATATTCGTAATAAATAACAAATATATTTTATTTTAAACGTTGAAGTATATAGCTGGTCTTCTGTATCTGTGAGTTCCATACTAGAGATTCAACCAACTGTAGATGAAAAATATGTACTATGCAGTTAAGCCTGCAATGGTTGCATCTGTACTGAACATGTACAGATATTTTTTGCTTGCCATTTTTCCTAAATAATACAGTGTAATAATGATTAACATACATTTATATTGTTTTAGGTATTATAAGTAATATAGAAATTATTCAAAATATAGAAGAAGACATTTAGGTTATAGGCAAATACCATGTTATTTTATATAAGCATCTCAGATTTGGTATCTGTTAGGGATTATTAAAACCAATCCCCCTTCATAACAAGGAATTCCTGTAACTTCTATTTTATTATATTTTTACTATTTTACTTTTATGAGCTTGTGGTATACTTCATTTTAGAGGAAGGATAGAAGGTGCAGTCTTAAAAGAACACATGCATTTCATAATTAAAGACTTTAAATCCACTATCTCATTTATTATATTCACACACCATTCTTGTAAGATAGACACTGGTAATATGTCCATTTTAAAGATGGACAAATTAATTTTCAAAGCTGTTAGGCCATTTGCTCAAGGTTCAGAGGAAACAGTAGAAATGCAGATGCATTATATAGTTTTGTGTGGTTTGGGAGCCTAAACCCTCCAGCTTCATGCCACTCCTCTCAGAACAACGCTTCAATAAGTATGATAATCTGATGTCACTGACCATTTTCTTTCTTTTTCTTTTTTTCTTTTTTTTTTTTTTTTTGGTATTTCTACAACTAGTGTTTTAGGGAGAAAGAATGTATGATAGAAATTGTATTTGGGATCCGGAGGGACAATGAATCTTCAGTCTACAGCAATTAAATCATAGTGTTATGGGTAAGAGTTTTAGCAAAAAGATAGAGTATCAAAGGGGACAAGGACATTGACAAACCCTTTGTTATGTATTAGTGTCGAAGAATAGTAAAAGGTAGTGACTGCCCCTCCTGAGTTGTAGTTACTTTCTGTAACTGAAGCACTTTAGTCTTCATGGATGTCAGTCTTCACAAGCATTAATTCAGCTTAAAAGAAAAACTTGGCAGCTTCATTTGTCTCCTGAGACACTGTATCATGACTTGCTACAGAAGCACTTTGCATTCAAAATGTTGAAAATGTTCAGAAACATTATGCTTTGAATATAAGAGTTAAAAGCTTTAAACACTAGGCGATGGTAACCAACTTAAAGCTGGGAACATAAAAATACAGTCTCAGTACCACTGGCAATGTTGAAGGAGGATCCTGTAAATCAAAATATTTTGCTAACAAATACATTACCTAAATTCATATTTTGTGAGTCACTAATAAATGACTAGCAAAGGACACAATATAGATACATGCCTGTGATCAGTTTTGATGTTTTCAAATGCATAACTCATTTGATGCCCTCATTTGTGTCAGTTCCACCGCATATTTTAAGATAATTTTTGAGAATTCACTGGTCTACGACCTGAACTGCATCACTAAAACAAATAATCATAGGTAAAACTGCATCATCTCATCTAATCATTAACTACTAATAATGTATATTTGGAGACAAGAGATAAAATTCTTAACAACAACAACAAAAAAACAGTATTAAATATATTGACTTCGAAATTGAGACTAAAGGAACAAAAGATCAAGAGCAACTTCCCTAGGCTCAAGAAAAAACCTGTTTCCTGTACTCACCAATGTATTTTGAGTTAAGCTAGGAAAATAATACAATAACACAGCAAGGGATATTACTGACTTGACATTAATGCCATATCAGATCAACATTATATTTTAAATTGTAGTAGTTGCCATGTTTGATAAATATGACTTAGCATAAATGATTACTTCTCACTAGAAGATTGAATTGGATATACTCACTCATAAAAACCATGAACAGAATCAACTATACATATGGATAATGAAATGGGAATGTATCAGGTGCTACCTTCAAGGAACCCAAACTCCATTTGGAAATAAGGCATATTTAAGGAAAAGATATAGGTACACACACACAGACATATAAATAACAGAAAAATAATATACATGAAGTAAAAAAATAATGTGAGTATTCAGATGGAGGATAACAAAGAATTGAAAGAGAAGTAATTTGATACCAGTTTAAAAATTGATAGTAACAGATATTGCAAAAAGTCAATTTAGGAAAAGTGTGATAATATAAGCAAAAATATAAAGAAATACACTTCTAACATTTCTCAAATGCCAATATTTATCAATAACTAAGCTATTACCATATGTTTATGTAATTTTAATTAGTTCTTCAGAAAAACTACATTGACATTATTATGCTGTTTTCACACTTGCATAAAAAGATAAAGTTACTAGCCTAGTCATACAAACATTTAATAGATAATAAGTAATAAATTGCATCCTTAGAAGTGAAATGATAATTTTAATTAAATTATATTACTAAATACCATATACTATATGTTTAGTATTACTAAATACTAAATACTATATAATACTAAATATTGTACAAGTCAAGGGAATTAGGAATTTTTAAAAAATGGAGGTTTGGCAGAGAGAATAAAATCATGGATCTGTGTTCAAATACATTTGATTTGTCTCAAATTCTGGCTCTACTGAACACTAGCTATGTGATGTTCAGGATGTTTGTGGAGAGATATATATATACATACATATATGTGTATATATACATATATGTATCACATATATGAGTATACATACATATGTATGTATCTTGTATGTATGTGTATATATTCAATTTTATTTAAATACATAGAAGTATATATCATGTGCATATTATGTGTGGCATATAATTTCAATTTTAATATAGTTTTATTGACAGCCAAAAAACCCTAATATTTTATTAAAATATGTATACTGAATGTGTTTACCTGACAATGAAACATTGTCTTGGAGGATGATAATGATCACTGTGTAAGAACTGGTTAAATGATGTGCATGACACCATTCTTCCTTTAATGTTGACCCAAGAAACATACAGAAATATTTTGAAATATGTAAGCACAATTGTAGTAGAGAGAAAATGTGCTATACTTTCTCAACTAAGGATCACAGAAAATAAAAGTCATCACCTAAATGTAAGAATATATTAGTCACAACACCATTGGCTGTTCTGTTGGACAAGCATTCCCAATAACTCTATTACTTAAGACTACAAAGTTTCCTTCCATATTCATGAAAATGTAGCCTTCTGCCTCTTCATTACAACTGGCATCCTTGCAGCCATCATAATTCAGTCTGACAAAAGCTTAATTTCAGTCATAAGGCCTCCAGTCAGTAAGAAGCAGGGAGGAGAAAATTGATGTCCTCCACTGAATGTCTCAGAATTTATTTCTACTCAGTTGTCTCTGGTACTACAAACAGAAAGGTAGTAGAGGAATGAAGACATACATATCCTTAAGGAAGACAGAAGAACCATATGAACCAAATGAGAACTGAACCTGGAAGTCTATCATAGAGCACAAGAAGGTGGGGTTTTAAATTTGTTAAGTGTGGAATATGTGTGACATGCTCACAGAGGAATATTAAAGGAGTGTTATGAAATGTTTAACAAAAATATGGTCAAGTAGTACTGGTAGTACAATTAGAGATCATGGATTTATGATAAGTTCAGTCCTCAAGCTTTTTTCATTTTCAGAATGCACAAGAAGACTATGAAATAGTTGGGCTTCAAAGTGAACAAGATTACATTGCAATCAAAGAAAGAATTTGAATAATAATCTTATAAATATCAAGCCTGGGCTAAAAGCCAAGTGAAGCCAGAAGGAGCTAAAAGCCTGGGCAAAATAGATTTCAGTGGTGACTGCTGCTGTAGGTGCCTGGACATATATAGTGGGTAAGTTACAGTAAAGCATTTAAGAAGAACCATTTTCAGCATCAGCATCTTTTCTGGCCAAAGGTCAATAGCATCTCTGAACTCTTAAATTTAGAAATAAAATTGTTCCATTGGATGAATGGACAGAGATAGAGAAGCTGTGTACTCATTGTCTACCCATATGAGCCTAACAATGACCTTTTGCTAAAACTCTCTCTCTTGAGTAATGTCTTACTTTTTGCATGACAGGCTGCCTCAAATCTCACAGCTGAAGCTTTTGCTATTGGGGTTGAATTTATGGTACTGTCTCACAGGCCACTAAAAAGGAACAGATCACACTTGAGGCAGATGTCAATATGAACAGAGTATTGTGCCAGAAAAATGCATCTCCTAAATTAATGAAGATAATACAACATCTAGATATTTATTTCTGTTATTTGTATTTTGGCTTATAATGCCTAATAATAAAACAATAATTAGTATCAGATAAGAAAAAGATAGAAAAAAGAAAGTGACTTGATAGCTTCATATTCAGTATGTGGAAGTCAGGGAATAACAATTAGTAATGATGGGATTTTTTTGTCTCTTTTCATTATAAAGAATAATGTACACCTATTAACCTAAATTATGATCTTACAATTAAACATATAAAATCATTTACAATGTTTACTGTCTAGTGTCAGTTGATTGTCACTCCCATTTGTCAACAAATAAATAAGCCTACTCTAAAAACATTGACTTGTGTTCAATTATAGTTTCAGAATTTAAAAAAGTCAAAAATGCAAACAACAGAGTTTTAAGTATTTAAGGAAAACATTTGCTATGTCAGATTAAAAATACACCATAGAAAATGTACTTTTGAGGTTTTATGTCTGTAGTATTTAATTATCAGAGTTTATTTTCTAAAAGATTTATTTTTATTTATTTATGCACACAAGAGCTGGAGTGTAGGCCAGAGGTATGGGGAGTGACAGGATTCACCAGAGACAGAGTGGGGAACAGAACAGGCAGATCTACTGAAATACACTGCTGAGGGGAGCAGCGGGCTGGACAGGAGAGGTCTGCTGTGACATGTGGGTCAGCTCCCTGGCCAGGGATTGAACTCATGTCGCAGTGGCTGCCAAAAGCTTCATAGTGCTGAGACTTTAACCCCTGCACTACCCGGAAGACCCCCATTATCAGTGTTTAAACTCTGATTTTGGGTTCTCTACCCTACTTCAAATTGTGCCCAATAGATGTCTAATTAGTATTCATCTCCACTCTTAAGCAATTAAGTTTATCATAAGCTTATTTGGGGGTTGCTGTCTAATTTCTCCATTAAACAATTTGGTGACTTAAGTCAATCCAATATCAATTTGCGAGTGTGTGTCTCTACTAGATCCTATATGACCTTCTTTCAATATTTTTAATAGTAAAAACCTGCAGAGGCTTCAAGGTCCAGTGTATAAAATACTACATACATGACAGCAAAGATATAGCAAGCCAACGAATTTTTTCATGATGTAAAATTGAACTGAAAATCCATGCACTATAATCATCAGAAAAATACATTGAAAATTGCAAGAATTTCCCTCAGACACTTGACTAAAATGCAACAGAGGGTGATTAAAATTTAGATTGAGTGTATCTTCCTCTCTAACCTGTTTTATTGTATGGACTAAAAGCATACCTTGTTTTCTGTGCTATAATCATTATCACTTAATTGGTACAAATAAATGTTAAGTTTAACAACCAATTACATTAATTAAGCAAATCTACTAAATATCCTTCTACATATTACTAACCAAAAAATAATTTTTACATCAACTTGATTTTTAATTCTATATTTTAGTGTACTCTCACAACACACTATATTCTTTTTGCTTTCAACATACAATAAGTTATGCTTTACAAATTATGGCTTTGTATTAGACTCCCATTCTTGGGCTTTTAAAATCTCACAACACACTATATTCTTTTTGCTTTCAACATACAATAAGTTATGCTTTACAAATTATGGCTTTGTATTAGACTCCCATTCTTGGGCTTTTAAAATCAAACATTTGTTCTTATATTCCTTTTTTAATATATATGTATATAAAATTCTTAATGTGAACCTTGTTTTTCTTGCATTTTTAATGTCTAAAACACTATATATAAACTATATTTCTGTTTAGTGAAAAATAAAATGAATTAATGAATTTACTAAGGGACTTATAGCTCATTTGATGTAATTGTGAATAGTAGACAGGACTAATGAATTTTAAACTGAAATTGTTGTTCAAGAGGGAGCAAAGTAAATATTAAAAATCCTTTGTATGCCATAAAATAATCCTTGAACATGTTAGGTTCATAAGAAATTATTTAACAAATATTTCCTATCAAGCAATCAATTATATTCAGATTATTTATATGAGTAAATGGATTATTCATACAATTTTCTTTCATTATTTGTTGTTACTTGATTTTAAATTTTAATAAAAGTTTTTGCTCTTTTATATCCATATTAAATAAAAGTAAGAGAATATTTTTTTTGAAAATGGCATTTACTTTCATAAATGAAACAAAATAGTTTCATAAAAGTTGCCAAAACTTTGACTATCTAGAAATGCTGTTTCTCTTAAAATAATGAAGATATTTTAAGAAGACTATGCAGATTTGTGGAAATGCACACAGTATAAGTCTTAGATTTAAACACAAGGGCACAAGAGAGTGATTGTTGTGTCATTCACCAAAGTGCCTATTTGCATACTGCTGCCTTGTCATACCAGCCTTTCGGGTCCCTTTGGTCAAGAGATCACAAACGCTAGCATGCCACATAAGCCCTGGCATCTAATTTTACATTCCTTCTGGTTAAAATCTCTCCCAAAAGATTTTTCATTTTTACAATCTTGGAGGCTGCTTATGAAATTCCCCAAAGAACTGTTCAAACAATTATGTTTCTTTGAGAAAAATAATCACTAAGATTACCCCAATGTGGGTATTCAATGTGTGTATTCTCTCTCTCTCTGCGTCTCTCTCTCTCTCAGAGATCATATCACGACATATATTTGGGGATTTTTTTAGCATATTTTTATAATATAAGTAATTATCTTTATATTTGCATTGCTATAATATCAGAAAATTATAAATATGACAAGATCTAAGTTTAGTTTCAATAAACATATAGCAAGATCATATGGGGACTCAACATTTGGACATTGATAGATATTGATAATTTTTTTGTGACCACGGGATAATTTACCTTGGCTAAAACCACAAAATACATGTTAAGAACATGTGCACCACTAAGAGTTAACTGCTCTAAGCCAGGTCTAAGTCAGTATTATATTCACATATCTTAGCTTTTCTTTTTCCAAAATCAATATCTGCAAATAATAAATGAGATCCCAAAGGGTTGAGTTAAGCTCCAACCACCACAGAGCAACTCTGCGATTGGTCACTGACTGAATAATTCAGGTGAGTGCCACACTATAGAACATCTTTAGCACACTATAATAGAAAATTAATAGCTTTCAAATCAGCACTACAGTTACCCTAAGGATTACATAATAGCTTGCCTTAGAACTATCACCCAACTCCAAGAAGTATAAAATGCCGTAAAATCTCAAAAAGATACAAAAGCTCCAACATTATGCTTAATTTGTTCCATGTACACTGTATTCTACTCAGATATAAAAATGTCACGTCGAAAGCAATGTGTTAGTAAGTCGCAATGCAGGGGTGTCCATCGGGTCCATACAAAGTTAATGTATTATTATATGGGAATTTACATATCTGAATCAGGAACCTGTGTATTGTTAATATTCTTTCTTAAAATTAGTAATAAGTTAAACATCCTGCATGCATTCTTCATATTTTCTTCACACTTTAGAATTAAAAATATCCCTATGAGAAGCAAAAACTTTGCTTAATTCCTCTATCATCTGATCCTCCTTTCCTATAAGGAGCAAAAAGAGATAACTTGACTATAGAGCCTCAAAATTAATTCAATCAGGAGGGCATAAAAATAAGGGATAACTTATTTATATATACATACAAAGATATATATATATATGTATATATTAGTCTACAGAGAGAGATAAAAGTAAATGGCACCCATGACTAATAAGCCCTCATATTTAAGAAATTGGATCCCTACCATCCTAAAGTAATGTCAGAAAACTTGTGAAATGCACAGCATAAAATTTCCTTCTGTAAGGAGACAATAGCATGTGATAGAATATCAATTATTCATTTATCTATTTTTTTTTAATGCTAGAGAAATCTATGACTACAGAAAGTTCCCATAATAAAATTTGGAGGGCTTTTATTTCTACAAAGAACATGTTAAATACAGATAGAGAGTAAATAGTATTTTCAAGCTTTAAAGTTACCCTCTTTCCATCCATTACTTGACATTTTAAAAACAAATCAGTTCACATCTTTACAAAAACATTTTTTTTCACTTCAAAGAAACATCACAAATAAGTCAGATTTTTAAGATGCATTAGGAGATGTAGCTGTTCCTTTGTGAAATAACATATGTGGTTTAAATGCATATTTCTGGGTATCTAATATGGAATCCAAAATATAGTATTTCTCAAAATGTAAGACTAGCTATTAGCCTAAGCTTAAAAGCCAAAACCAAACCAAAGCAAAGAAATACAACAAATATTCTTGAGAAAGCGTAGACACTAAAGGATAGTAGAGACTTACCCACAGGCTGCCAACATCCAGTCATTTGCTAAAGCTAAAACATGTGGCATTTTTAATCTGATATTTTACAAAATAGTTTCATCACCTGATTTAGCACTATCTTCAAAGATTTGGGAAAGCACGTAAATGCTTCGTTCCTGTCTTTTTCTTTCTAGTTCTTTCTCTTGTGGCTTGTGCCACATACACAAAATGGCACCTTTCTTTCAATGCAGAAGCAGGCTTTATATACCCAGCCTGTGTATGTGAGTATGCCACAAAACACCGGTTCCTTATCATGCGCTTGTTAGCTTGTCCAATCTATGGCAATCACTTCAGTCCCAGGGGTTGAAAGACACAAGACGCAGGGAAAAAGGGAAGCAAAAGCTGAAGAAAGATCAATACTGCACTGTGAAACAAGAAGTGTAGGCTATTTACTTTTCATTGATCTGATGATGCAGGAGAAACACCTCAAACTGGCATTAAATTGAAGGAATACATCTTCTGTGTTTTTCACTTCAAGATCAGTAAGGAGCTAAAAAGAAATTAAAACAAACAGAAACTAATCACAGGAGTACAATGAAACTATTAATCCACATTACACACCTACATAGTAACATAATTAAATTTCAGGTTGAATGAGATCCACAATAAAACAAATACTGTTGGGGGTTTTTTGTTTGTTTTGGTTTGGTTGTTTTAAGTTGTTTTAACTTGTATCTGGAACAATTACAACACAATGATGTATGAGGACTGATTCAGATCCACATGTAATGCCTGACTTGAGATTCAGCATTATTTTGTAATAATCTCAAAGCAAGATACATATCAAGAAATAATTAGAAACAAGTTCTGTTCCACAGAGAGAAGTTCAATATTTAGGTTTCAAAAATAAAAATTCCCCAAAAAGATCACAAATGGTTTTCAAGTGTTTTTTTTTTCCCCTAGAACTTTGTACCATTTTTCCTTCAGATTAGAAAACCTTAATACGTTTAGATACAAGAGATTTAAATATATGCCAACAAGCAATAGGCTAAAACATTTAAAACTTCTATAGTGTTAGGGTCTGGATGGATATAAGAAAGATGGAATATAATTCTATGACATTATATGAAGAAAATTCTAAGCTTTCATACTTTATCATTTCTCTCATTTATACAATTCCATGAGTTTCTGTGGGGTTACCCATATACAGCACATATACATAGACACATATTTTTACTTTGATTCAAAAGAATAACCGTTATTTAATCTGGGTGAAAATTCAGGATGAGATAAATTAAGACATTTAAATTATATTTTTAAATTTATCTTTTGTGTGTCTACTACAGATTTTTTTGCTTTGTGGGTACTGTGATGCTTACATAAAATATTTTATAGATACAAAGTCTATTTTATGCTGGTATCAACTTCTATTTCATACAAAAATTCTAACCACATTTCTCCCTCATTTTGTGTTTTTGATGTCACAACTTATATCTTTTTATATCATTTATCCATTAACAAATTATTATACCTAGAGTTATTTTTATTGATTTTGTCTTTTAGCCTTCATACTAGAATTAATTGACATACACATAGAGTATTCTGGATTTACCAATGTGTTTTATATCTTGTTATATCTTCATTTTAGTTGTTTGTATCATTTTTTATCAGCTTGAAGAACTCCTTTAAATATCTCTTTTAAGGAAGGACTATTGGTAATGAACACTCATACCTTTATTCGTCAGGGAAATTTTTTATCTCATTTCATTTCTGAAGGACAATTTTGCCCAGTAAAGTACTCTTGGCTGGCAGGTTGTTTTTTTTTTTTTTCTTTCAGCAATTTGAATATAGCACTCCATGCTCTGTGTTCTGCAAGAATGCTGCTGCATAAGCTGCTGACAGTGTTATAGCTTCCCTTGTAAAGTGAGTTTTTCTTGATACTTTAGAAAATTTTCTTTGTCTTTGTCTTTGGTTTTTGACAGTTTTATTTATAATGTGTCTCACTAAAGTACTCTTTTTGTTGAATCTATACAGGGACTTTTGATAGTCATGTACCTGGATGCTCCTATCTCTCCCTGGATTTGGGAAGATTTTATCATGGCAAATATATCAAATATATATGCATGTCAAATCATACAATTGTACAATTTAAATATATACACTTTAATTGTGAATTATACCTCAAATTGGGCAAGAAATAAAAGTGATAGCTCATGTTACAGGAAAAATCAAATCTAATATCTTTATCAATCTACATACATTGAGTGACCAAGAGAGATACTGTATGGATTCTGAAATCATATGTTTTACTATTTAACCATGATTATGGCTCATGCATCTTCTATAATAAGTATCCTGTTTTGAATTTGCTAAATGAGGATCTTGGCCATATTAGAAGAAATTAATGACAAGATAGCAGGGTCAGCATTGATGACTGTAAAATATCGACAAACCAGAGGTGTTGTTCTTGCTTACTATAACAGCCTTACTCAATTCTCATCAAGTTTGCTTCAATTTGTTCTAAAGATAACAAAATTTCTCAATAAAATGGTATATCTTTTCTTTTGATCCATAGTCAAATATGATACATTCCTTAAAAGTGACTTTATTAAGTGAAACTATAGAGAATTGTACCTCAACCTTGCTTCTTTAAAATGTCATACTTTTCCCTTAAAATGCTGAAATAATTTTTTTTCAATTTAGGTTAACACTTAGGCTTAAATTTCATATCTCGAAACCTTAATGACAATTTAACTACTGAATACAATGACACAATACAATGCTAGATTTTTTAGTATTTTTGTCTATTTTAAACATAAATTCAGTATTTTAAAAAAACTGAAATGATTTTTGTTATTGCTGAGTATTTAAATATTGTCTAGAACAAATAATTATAGAAACATATTAAAGCTAAAATATGTAAAAAAAACAAAAACAAAAACAACCCTAATATCTTATTTGGTATGGACATCGCAATCATCTTTTATATTTGAACGATGTTTGGAAATATATTTCAATGTTCTTATAAAAATCTTATTTTTGTACCAACTCTATTACTATAACATTGTTGAGATTTTCACTTAATGCCCCTTCATTCCTGCCCTCACCTCTTTCTCTTTTCTTGTCTATGTCCTTCTCTACCTTCTGCTAATTTTCTAAAGAAAACATTAAAATCTTTAAACTGATTGTCACTTATATTTTCATTTAAATATTCCTTCACTTAAATTTTCTTTTAAATTTTGCCCAATGGACTGTGATAAAGGACTATGGCTTCCTTTGAGGTAGGTGAGGCATGATAACACACATCTAGAGAGAGGTGAAAATGCACCCCTGAATCATGTACAATATTGCCAACCAATGTTACCTCAATAAATACATAATAATTTTTATGATATATCAAAACTTAGAGTAATAAACAACTCTGAAAATAGCTTTATTAAAGATTTTTTTTCTTTTGAAGACATAGTTATTAATTTATTCTAAAGCTCAGATTAGCTGAAAGCCAATTGTGGATTGACACTTTAGAAAATATAAACATTTATATTCAAATATACTTTCTACAGCATCACCTTAAATTGAGCGATCAATGTCACTATTTTCCCTATTTGACAGAAGTCTAGAAATCTTCTATATACTAGGTCAATTTGCTAAGTGCAAGCTTAACCAAGAAGCAAATTTTGTTGAATAACAATCTTGATGGAGCAAAAGCAACAAGGATGGTACTATCAGGTACAGTCTAGTCCATGCCTGTTTTCATTGCCATAAAAAGGACAAATTGCCCACAGACTGTTGCAATGATTTCTTAGGTCAAATACGATGGGAAGTTGTCCTTTACCATTATATATATATCTTATTTTCACTTGATGGGGTCATAATTGCCAAAGTTTCCTTTTGTTAGATAATAAAAAACTTTAATATTTGAGACTTGAAGGACTTGTCTTTATGCAATCTAGATCATTCATTGCTATTTTTATTTCTCTACAGATTAGAAAAGTTTTGTAACTGTTGTAAACTCAGTCTTTCTATTAAACATTTTAAAAGTTGAACTTTTTTAATATATAAAACTTTTTTAAAAACATCTAAAATTCACTTATATTGAATGGATATAAAATATAATAATATTTTATAGTATGTTTATTATTCTCATTCCCCTGATCCTTTTAATGTTTCTTAATGAATTGTGATCTGTTTTAAGAATACTAAAATATTAAATATAAGAATAAAATTATTTCTTTTAACAAAATTACCAGGAAATAAGGTTGAAATTAATTATAGATTAACATTTTGCAGTAATATGAGGATCATTTCTATGTTACATTTCCTAATATGACATAGACCATAGTACCTATTTCTGGTGCTAATCATCTTAAAGAAATACTCTCTATATGTGTGTATACGTGTGTGTGTATATATATGTGTATATACATATAAATTAATATATATCAATTAATATAACATTTATTTCAAGAAAGTAGGTGCTATAGATGCTACATTACTGATGGCGAGCCCCATTAGGAATAAGGACTCAGGAGGCTTCTTTGAGAAAATTCCTTTGGGGAATAACTTCATTATATTTAGAATTTCACATGGTAATATAAATATACCCTGGTTATCATTCTCGCCCTTGTTTTGCACATTATAATAATATTATTATATAATACTATATAATATTATATTATATTATATTATATTATATTATATTATATTATATTGTAATATTATTTGCACAACAAATAATAAAATCCCTTAATATAGAATTATTACATAGGTTTCTATTCATAATTTCTAATTCAACATGTCCTTTTTATTTCTGCTCATAATCAAGTCATAAATTGCTGGCAAAAATCAAATGTTTATTAAGTACTTACAATCAAAGAGCATAATTCTCATTATTATTTTAGGAAAACCAAAGAGACATTCTATAGTTTTAAAGTGTATTAGGCTTCTGTACAGCAAGAGAGACATTAACCAAAACTAACAGACACCCTACCAACCGGGAAAAGATCTTCGCACACAATACAACCAACAAAGGACTGATAACAAAAATTTACAAGGAACTCACACAACTCAACAAAAACAAAGCCAATAATCCAGTCAAAAAATGGACAGAAGAGCTAAAAAGTCACTTCTCCCAAGAAGAAAAGCAAATGACCAACAGGTACGTGAAAAAATGTTCAACATCACTTATAATCAAGGAAATGCAAATCAAAACCACTATGAGATACCACCTCACACCTGTGAGGATGGCACACATTAATAACACAGGCAACAACAAATGCTGGAAAGGATGTGGAGAAAAAGGAACTCTTCTACACTGCTGGTGGGAATGCAAACTGGTCCAACCACTATGGAAAGCTGTATGGTGATTCCTCAGACTGCTAAAAATAGAGCTTTCATATGACCCAGCAATCCCACTTTTGGGAATCTACCCACAGGGCACAAAAACACTAATCCAAAAGGATACATGCACCCATATGTTCATTGCGGCACTGTTCACAATAGCAAAGGTATGGAAGCAACTCAGATGTCCAAAAATAGATGATTGGATCAAGAAGATATGGTACATATACAAAATGGAATACTATTCAGCATTCAAAGAAGATAAACACATGCAATTTGCAGTGACATGGATGGAATTAGAGGGGATCATACTCAGCAAAATAAGCCAGAAAGAAAGAAAAATATCGAATGGTTTCACTTATAACAGGACTATAAGGAAACCAAACAGGAGAGAGACACTCAGTGGGAGGTGGGGTGGGGAGAGGAGCACAAAATGGAGTAGAAAAGGACACAAGGGATCACAGAGATGGATCACGGGTGAACTGGTGGTGGGTTACACAAGGAGAATACAAAATATAAAAGATATAAATAACAAAAAAAATATATATATATATATATATATTTAAAAAGTATATTATGATATCATGTAACAGAAATTAGGTTTGAAAAAAGAAAAGACAAAAATCATTCCAGGTAACTACAGTTTTTAAAAAGATTTATTTTTTATTTATTGATGATTAAAAGAACTGAGGTGTAGGCCAGAGGTGCAGAGGGTGAGAGGTTTCACCAGAGACAGAGTGGGGAGCAGAACAGGCAGATCTACTGAAATATATTGCTGAGGGGAAGCAGTGTCTAGGCAGGAGAGGTCTGCTGCACCATGTGGGTCAGCTTCCTGGTGGGGGAATGAACTCATTCCTCAGTGGCTGGAGATAGTTTGATAGCACTGACACTTCAAGTCCTGCACACCCAGGAGACCCCTGTAACTACATTTTTTTAATGTTGCATTATCATGTACAATTTATTACAATTGTTTTCAAGGTTTTTGTAATCTCTTCATTAAACCTGCCCATATCAGTTTATCCCAATTCAGCAACAAACTGCTGGGCAAGAGCAAGGTCCTAATAACATCCCGGAATGCTACTCAAAGTTCTGAGAAAATGCTCATTATCTTTCACGGCCTAAAATCTCTGAGTAAAGACCAAAGATGTACTTTTTGTAATTTAGCATTACCATGATATTTTCTACCTCAAAATTGACATGAATTTTTTTGAGATCATCTTGACAGGCCTATAAAACATGTCTTTTCCATTTTTAATAGGGTGAACAATAGTTGATAAAGGTTGATGAGAAATGAACCTTCTGGATGTGAATTTTATAAGATTTTGCTTCCTTTCATACACAAACATGAAATCTAATTTCTTACCATTTAAAAGTCTTATAAAAGAAATATTTCACTTCTAAGAATTATGAAATGAATATATTTTAAGATGTGTGGATCAAATAGTGGATCAAATAGAAGATAATTTTGAAAGTACGGTGATACTCCTTTTCATGATGAATATATATTTCACATCATTACATTATTCCCTATTTTCTTTACTCATAATTAGGAAAAATATTTTTACTTTGAGATTGATAATCTTAATTTAAAACTGTTCTGATATGGTAAGTCAGACATTTGTAATTCCTGAAAACTCTTCCCATTACATGAGTTCAGAATTTATCAGCATTTACTTATAATTCTTGGGTATTTATGAATAAGTTCACAAATATTCAACATATTTAAATGTTTCTTTATAAACAAAATTTTGGAGTGAATCAAATACATTCCTCCTCCTACAAGTTTTTTTTTACTGATTTTTTCTAGAAACATTCTTTGTTACCTATAGAATTTAGATTGATGTGATGCCTTCCTTAGTACTAAGTGAGACTTGCGGAGTTGCTGAGCTCCATAAGAAATCTGCCCTTATACTGGTCTACACTCACCCCCAAAATAAAGAATAATATACTGCTAAATCTGGAATTAGATGTTGCAAAGACTAGTTGTATTAGACAAGAAAATAGAAGGCAAAAGAATTTCCTTCCTACTGAGAGAGAAAGGCCGCAATGAGAAAGGAGGAAATAAAATGATGGAAATATAGCAAGACATTAGAGAGAGAAAAAGAGCATACTAAAGAATTTTTTATTAACAGAGTATTTACAAAAATAGAGATGACATATTCAAATTAAAGTCCCACTGTGTACCTAAATTCTCAGTAAATTCTTCCATTTATATAGATGGAAATGTGAGAGAGAATGTGTATATTTATAAACTATGGGAAAAGAAGGTGTATTATATAATGTTAATAGAATGCAGAGGATAACAAAATGGACCACAGAAAGTAAATTCATAAAGAAATTCTACTGCAACAACACATTTAGAGATATTAGGCACAAAGTCTATTTTATATAGACCTTAACAGACTGTCTTATAGCAACTGATATCTGAAATGAAAAAATAGCCTAAATCTCTACAGTCAAAAGACATGAATATAAACTGACTATAGTAGATGTTAATTTTATTAATATGAGAACATACTTGCAAGTGATACTTCTGCCCCTGCTTTCTAGGAAGAGCTCTGATTCCACTGTCATATGATAAGAGGCAGAAGTTTGCAAAATCAGGACATGAAGGTGTGGTACAGATTTCCAGTTCCCAATCACATGAGAGTCCTCTCTCCTCAGTACAAAGGAAGTTCAACTGCTTGGTCCCTTAGAGGCAGCCAGAGCCATGTCACAAGTCATCAGTTCTGACTGCTGGATTGTGAGAAGAGAGTTATGTGCATCATTTATGGGTAGAAAATTTTCATTACTCTGTAAGACCATTCAGTTCTCTCATTTCTTCTTGTGACAACCTTTGAGGCTACCTGTTCTAGAAGGCATAACTGCAGAGTGATGGGGAATCTGGTCATCCCAGATTACTTAGTTGTTGCATGTGAAAAAATTCCCTTGGACATTCACCCAGGTCTGCATTAACTCTCATCTGTACAGATGGGAAATAGACTATCATTATCCTCAACCAATGAGAATTTAGGGGTGTTTGATATTATGACACATTTCAGCTTGTCCTAATATAAAAATTAATAACACAGTTGGGAACTTCTGGAAAAATTTCTGAAAGATATGACTTTGCTTTATTTATAAGGTGATGAAGACACATTATTAAAATGAAGAAAGAAGGTGATCTTTCTACTGTGTACAGTGGCAAAGCATGACTGGTAAGCTAGGTCATGAACTTAATGAATTTGTAGACCTGAGAAGAGTGTTTGAAAACTGAATGTTATTCATCTGCATTGATTTCTGATATCTGCTTTTGACAAGTGACTGTTTTAAAAAAATAAATGCTAGGCTTAGATAAGAATTGACTAATTTGTAAATTAAAGGAAAGGAAACAGAAATTCAAGAGATTTTGGAATTTGCAACATGGAACAAATCAACAGCTCTGACATGACAAACACTAAATCAATGTTATAAGGTATTTTAAGTGACTAAGGTAATTTAAACTCAGCTTTGCAACAGAGAGGGCACTGAAGATATGGTTTTTATACTCACTATTAACAGTTTTTAAAAAATGAAGGAAATTCAAGGCAAAGATCATATTATATATGTGGTGAGGAGTAACATTTTTTTTAAAGATTTATTTATTTATACATATAAGCTGGGGTACAGACCAGAGGTGTGGGGCGGGGAGAGGGTTCACCACAGACAGAGCGGGGAGCAGAACAGGCAGATCAGAAATACACTGCTGAGGGGAGCAGCGGGTGAGGCAGGAGAGGCCTGCCACACCATGTGGGATTCTCCCCGGCTGGGCGTGGAACTCGCATCGCTGCTGCCGCCAGCTCCACAGCGCAGCGCTTAACCGCTGCGTCACCAGGGAGGCCCCGTGAGGAGTAACATTTTAATTGGATAAAATAACTCAGAAGAAATATCATTTTAAGGACCAATACTCATTAATAAAGAAAGTTACTAATTTTTTGTGAGAGCTGAATTACTGGGAAAGCATGAGATAGAACTAAAACTTTGTAGGCTGGGCTAAAGAAAACTTCAGTTTCTCAAACTGCTAAGGGCAGGAGAGTCTAAGTAAGCTGTTTATCCCCCAAAAGGACATGTTCTTGATCTCACTTGAAGATGTAACTAAGGAAGACACTGGAAAAGGAAAACTCCCAGAAGGAAAAATTAAGTCATTGAGAAAACTGAACAAAGAATTTTCCTATACAGAACAAAATAAAATGTGTACAAGCTATCAAATAAAGCAAGAAATGCTAACATTTCAGATGGAAAAAGGAAAATAATGAGATGTTATGCCAAGAAAACATTTATTTTAGCACCCTCAATTATAACACTAGTTTCTATTCTTTAAGCTATGTAAGTTTTACTTTAGGAAGAGTCAGAATAAAAAAAAATATTTGAGTAGCTTTTATTTTCTGTAAATAAAGCTGATTTTTAAGAGCTTTGCTAACAATTTATTTGAAGATTTTTGATCAGAAACAAAATCAAAATTAGAAATGTGGATAGGCAGTTCTTGTCCCAAGCAAGAATTTGTGTGTGTCTATGCAGTTATCTCTCAACAATTCCTTTCAAAAGCAGCCACAGCCATAGCCTCTCTCTGCCCACCTGTGTCTATATAGGTGCCTCTTTTTTTCCCTTTCTCATTTTCCTAATAAACCTTTTCATTTAAAATGAAAAAGGAAGGAGGAAGGGAGGGAAGGAATAAAGGAAGGGAGAGAGGGGGGGAGGGAGGAAGGAGGGAAGGAAGGGAAGAAGGAAGGGAGGGAGGGAAGGAGGGAGGGAGGGAGGGAGGGATGGAGGGAAATGTAGATAAATAAAATTACTAGTTTTCTTCCTGGTCTCTTCTGGCTAAGAAACAATCCCAAGTAGGACTGCATGATTTAATAGAGTAGTTATGGCATTATTATTTGGGAGACCAGAGAGAGAAATTCCATCACGGTATTTCATCTTGGTAATGTGAAAGTAATTACTCTCTTGTGGAAACTGAGGTTTTTTACATCCTACCCTACCCACCCTAATCCTGAATTCCTATGGAGTGGAGGTACAATTATGTGGATAATTACCAATAGTAATGTCTATTAGAGGTTCAGAGAAAATGTAGGGAAATGGAGGAGGTAACCAAAGAGGAATCAGTCATGATGATAAGCAGAATACATGGGAAGTGGAGAAAAACAGTGTCTAGCTTAGTCTAAGTGACATTAGATTTTTTTTTTTTTTTAAAAAGGATGAGGCAGTAAATATATCTGGTTGAATTACTAATTTTCACGACCAATTCCTCTTTGGTTACCTCCTCAATTTCCTTACATTTTCTCTGAATTTCTAATAGATATTACTATTGGTAGTTATCCACATAATTGTACCTCTACCTGCTGTTTATCTTAAAACAGTTAAATTTCAATTTGTCAAATTTGTTCCAATCCGCTGGCAAAAATCACAGGACTTCCATAATAATCAGTGTTGATCTAAATAACACTTGTTATATGAACGATAATTCTCTATGTTCTTCCCTGTATTTTATTTTATTTTATTTTTTAAAGACTTATTTATTTTGCATACAAGCTTGGGTACAGGGCGCGGGCCGGTGAGAGGATTCACCAGAGACAGAGTGGAGAGCAGAACAAGCAGATTGACAGAAATACACTGCTGAGAGGAGCAGCGGTCGAAGCAGGAGAGGTCTGCTATGCCACGTGGGAATCTCCCAGGCCAGGCATCAAACTGGCACAGCAGCCACCCACAGCTCCACAATGCTTCGCTTAACCTATTGCGCCATGAGGGAAGCCCCCCTATATTTTCCACTAAGCTTGTGACCTCAACTAATCTGTTGAGGTCGAAAACTGTGACAAGTTGGTAAGTTTTTGCTATTCTTTTAAGGAATAAAACACTAATTCACAGATCTGATCTCCATCATATAACTTAGGTTTGGTGCCAGATCACAACTTCGGTTAGCTTTCTTCATCATCTGTAGCACAAGAAAAAGAGGAATAAATCAATTTAAGATGTCTGAAAGACAATGGGCAGTATGTTTGTTTATACTGGTAATAATTACTTTGGCATTAAAATCTTGAGAAGCTGAAGAGTGACTTATTAACCTGGGTTTTAGACTATTCACTGTAGTACTTTCTATATTTAGTATTAGAAATAGGGGATTTAAAAAATGAAAACACTATGTTACTTCATCAAAGAAAATTATAAAATTCAATTAAATTTAAATTGAAACAAAAGATGAATATCTAACAGATACCACACTTTTAAAACACAACTAGTTATTATTCCCTTCAGATCACTTTCCCATTCAATTACTGGTTACTATTGCTTTGAGTTACTGTTTGCTGCTAGTTTACTATATATTTGTAAAAAGTTAGCACTTTTGTTTTTCTGAAACATTCATTAGGAAATTAGACTGGATGACTGTAAAAATATCTTCAATATGTAACAATTTCTGTAGGTAACATATGAACTTATCATTAATCAATTTGTAAATGAAATTTCATTAGAAGTTATAATTTAGGTAACACATATCAAATTTTTCCTATTTTTGTTTCTATCTTGGTGTTTGAGCGACCATATGACAAAGAGGGCTGGAACTGTAACTTTGAATTTAAATTGTTCATGTTGATGTGATGAATTCACACAGAATGATAAACAAACTCATTTCAAATATGGTTCATACTAGAATATAATTATCTCTAGCCCTAGAAAGTAGGGATTGAGTTTGAAGCTTTGAAGCATATAAGATTGCATAGAAAAGCAAAGTTCAACACTTTAAAGGAACTTTATTTTATTTATTTCTTAAGGGAATTTTAAAATTGGTTTAGAGAACATCAGGAGTGACAGGTATGAGTAGTTGTCCACATAGTATACATTCTACCATGTCTTAATAATAAAGCTACATTTTTATTTGGAGAAGTTCTGTTTCCAGTTAAAATATACTTACTTCTCCAGTTAGCTTCTAGAATACCCATATGATAAATTTCTGAATTCTGTAACATAAGTATTTCACCTTCCTATTGCCCCTTCCAATTGATTTTTACTTGACCTATGGAGAGAATACTTGTTTATGAAACAGTTCTCTTGTACCTATTCTAACAGAGGCCCCAGATTATAGTATCAAACACCACATATGTCAGAGAACAGAAGCCTCAGTATTGGAGTCTTCTTGCGAAGATGCCAAACACTGCAAAGCAGAAAAAGTTATGCTTCTATATCCTATCTGATTTCTTTACTCAAAGAAGTCATGACCACAATTCATAGAAGTTTTTGCATTATTAAATTTGGAATAATGTGTTACATAGCCACAGTGACTGGAACAATAAGTCACTAAATATACAAATTAGATAAATAGGAATAATATGGATTCCAAAGAAATCAACAAACTTGTAATGCCAAGTAAACCATCACAAGAAAGGTTAACCCTATCCAGCTAAACAACATTTGAAAGCTTTGTGGTGGTGCAAGGGATTAAGTCTCAGCACTATGAAGCTATCAGCAGCCACAGCAGCACAAATTCAATCCCAGGCCAGGTAGCTGACCCACATGGAGCAGCAGACCTCTCCTGTCTCGCCCACTGCTCCCCTCAATCAATCCACCTATTCTGTTCCCCACTCTTGTCTCTGGTGAATCCTCTTACCCCCCACACCTCTGGCCTATACCCCAGTCCTTGTATGCATAAACAAATATTTTTTTAAAATAAAATAAAATGCAAATATACATATATTTTCTTAAAGTTACATGGTATTAATCTGGACATTAAAAACCTACTATTTCAAAAAAGTGGCCAATGAGAGAATGGTCCACAGCAATATAACCAGAAAAGCAAGTGCTTATAAGGTTGTATAGAAAAAATAAACCCCTTGCACTATTGGTGAGACTGTAGATGGGTCCAACCCCTATGAAGAGCAATGTGGAGGTTTCTCAAAAGACTAAAAATGATCCTGCCTTATGCCCCAGTAATTCCATCCCTTGGTATCTACCCCCAAAATACAAAAACACTAATTCAAATAGAAACCTGACCCCGATGTGAATAATAGCATTATTTACAATTGTCAAGATATGGGAACAACCCAAATGTCCAAAAACAGATGAATGAATCAAGATGTGGTACATATATATGGGCCTCCCCGGTGGCGCAGCTGTTGTGTGCTGCGCTGTGGAGCTGTCAGCAGCGGCTACGCGAGTTCGACTCCTGGCCAGGTAGATTTCCACATGGCGCGGCAGACCTCTCCTGCCTTGCCCATTGCTCCCCTCAGCAGTGTATTTCTGTCGATCTGCCTGTTCTGCTCCCCACTCTGTCTCTGGTGAACCATCTCACCGCCCCACACCTCTTACCTGCACCCCAGCTTGTATGCATAAGTAAATAAATCTTTAAAAAAAAATAGAAAAATGTGGTACATATATACAATGGAGTATTACTCATTAATCAAAAAATATAAACTCATGCCATTTGCAGCAATATGTAAGGGTTTGGAATAGAAAATGCTAAGTGAAGCAAAATGAAGGAGAAAGATAAATACTGGATGGTATCAATAATATTTAGAATATAAAGAAAGCAAACTAGGAACCAGAGAAAGACAACCTTAAAATCTAACCCTTGAAAACCGACTATAAAACTGGAACATCCAAAGTGGGAAAAGGTTCAGGGAGGGACAGAAGCAAAGGCAGAAGGAAGCACAGTGGACTGTGGAGTTAGACTATGGGTGATTAGGTGCCAGGTACCCTATGTTGGTGACAACTGATGGAAGAATCCTAATGTTACCACAATAAAAAAAAATAAATTATTACTTTTAAAAAGGGGATCAGCCTCATGAAATTTGAAGTATTTCTAGTTACTGGTCACTATTTGAGCACATCCACTTTTGGAACCAAATAGAAAATCTGAAGTATTATGTAGCTCTGTGTAAATATGAAGTACTACGTAGATGTTGAAAGATTATTAAACAAGTTTATAAAATCTTTTCTCAGTATATGGGGGAAAATTTTTTTTTTGCTAAACAGTAAGTTTGGGAATAAATCTCCACATGAAATTTCACTAATTATAATTGTAAAAAATGATGGAGCAAGAAGTAGCATTTCCATGAACTTTGTAGAATGTATTATTTCTACATCGAATGCCATTACAAATTAAGAATCATACCGAAAAGAAGCATGAGGTAGGAAAGGTTGTTCTTGTATATGTGCTTCCCTCCTTATGGAGATCACTCTCTCTCACTTTATTTTTGTCCATTTGCCTATGAGAATTATTTCTTTCTAGCTAGTACAAGATGCATCTACTGAAAATGCTTCTCTAACATCTCAATTATGTAATAACTTAAAACTTGAATTTCTTCCCATAAAAATGGGGTAAAATATACTCCCCAAACAAGGGGAAAGTTGACACTTTTATGAAGTTTTTAAATCCATTTTTTTCATTAATTACAGAAATTTAAGCAAGACAATAACAAAGACAACTCATTTGGGGAAAGGTTATGTCTAAATAAATTTCCTTGTCACTTTTAAGCAAATCTTTGAATGATATTGGTGCACAATAAAAATAGAATTGGAAAAAGTCTAATTATATGTATAATATAAAGGTCAAATATGCTTGGGGCTATTTTTAGAATAGCAATAAACATGTAAACAGGTTTAAAAAAAAGGAAAGGATTTTTATAATGTAATACACATTGTAAATTTAATTTTACAAAATATTTTAACTTAAATGTTTTATTCTCAATTATGCTTTCATGAGTAAAATAAATATAAGTAAAATTTACAAATTTAATGATTTGTTCTGTACTGTTCCTCAACTATTAGAGCGTTGAAATCTGAACAAAGGGAAATACTCCTAGTAATACTCCTAGTAATAGGTAAGCTCTTGTGTTCTGTATTTCTTGTACAAATAACAGTAACAAGATACTTCAAAAATTTCATGTTACTGATATCAATAGCCACATTTAAATGGCAAAACACTGAGCAATAAGACAAGTGCATTGTGTTTGGTAAAGCAACACTAATTCTAACCTTCAAGTTAGAATTTCACCAGATTTGGAAATAGTTATTTTTGCAGTGACTTTTAGCTCAGGTGAAAAAAAAGGAGAGAGACTTCAGTAACTTCTATAACATTCAGTTTCATTAGTTTGATTGATTCATATAGAAGTCAGAATCACTGAGAATTACTTGAAAATATATCACTATGTAGGAGAAATGTTTATTGAAATGGAAATCAATGCACAAAATATTAATGACAGTGAAACAAAGTTTCTTTTTTCAGAGAAAGAGCATGAAAAGTTAGAGCAATAAAAGAAATCTTATAACTTCCTGCTTTCAAGTAGTTTTCAGAATAAATAAATGATATCTTTGAAAATTTGGGCAGAAATGAAAAAGTCAAAAACTTGAACCACGCAGGATTTAGAACAGTTGACTGGTTACCGAAATTGTTGAAAACAAGAGAGTGAAATGTGAAATGTCCTTTCATTTGCTCTGAGGTGATTCTGACCAAGGGGTCAAAACCATTTATTTATATATAAAACAATGAGGCCAAATAGTTTGTTACAGTGAAAATTAATGAGGTAAATATTGGCCATTACCAAATGTATTTGAATCACATTTATTTCAATTCTAGAATTCTCTTTTTGATCATTGTGCTCAATATGAGTTGATCAACAGGATGGTATATGGAGTAGGAACAACTTGAAGGTCTGTCATACATTTAGAAAAATCTGAAATCCTCAAATAAATAAACAAGGGATAAAATAGGAAGTTGTATATTACCTTGCCTATAATTAGATGGCTGAAAATGCACTAGGAAGTTTGATGAAGAGTCAATAGGATTCCAACAGGAGTGACTAATCCAAAATTATTTTGAGTTTGGTTCAAGTAGAGAATGAAACCAGTGACAATTCAGCCAAGAAAGTTAATTTAATGTGATCTTAGGCCTCTGAATCACATACAGTGCTGTAAACTATTGTTACCACAATAAAAAAGAAAAAATCACCCCAAAAAACATTTGTAGATAGTATTATTTAGAAAATTACTTTTTTTTTTGAGCCTCCCTGGTGGTGCAACGGGTTAAGTCGCAGCTAGGAAGCTATCAGCAGCCACTACAGCTAACCCACATGGCACAGCAGACCTCACATCTACCTGTTCTGTTCCCCACTCTGTCTCTGGTGAATCCTCTCACCCCCATCCCCCACGCCTCTGGCCGATACCCCAGCTTTAGTATGCATAAATAAATAAATAACAAAAGTAAACAAATAAAATATTTATTAAAAAAATAAATTTTTTCATAAAAGCCATTTGCAAGGACAGAAATGCATTATTATTTCAATCATTAATGCATTATTTGTCTGACAGTTGATTTTGTTATATTACATTAAAAATTCATTTTGAGACTTCTGATTTTCCATTCAGATCTAAGTAGTGTCCACTTAATCCTATCAATAAGTAAAAATTTCAGTGAACTATAAAAATCGACAAATCTTAGCTACATCAGAGAAATAAGATCACAGAGCAAATTTTCCCCCAAAATGGAGAGACAGACAGGAACAGAGGATCACAACATACTGGAGCAGAAAGTGCACAACGGAAACCTCTGCAGGAACTATTACCACGATAGGAAAACTTAAATTATAATTGATGAGTTGTTAGAGGCTCAATGTGGGCATGTCTGAGAGTTAAACATTCCAAGAGGACCCAGGCATAGAAGACCATGTTTTTGTGAATTTTGCCTCAGGAGCTTTACAAGATTTTCATAATGAATATCAAAAAAAATCCCTCATGCTACCAAACGGGGGAAGGAGGTAAGATCGTTTTGATATATGTCAGACCATTCTATTCTTCTTAATGAGTCCTACCCTCAGAGCCTAATCTGCTGTGGTTTTATCAGAGCTTCTCCTACTTGGGAGAAGGAAAATACCCAACTGTAGCCTTCTCTAGCCTTCTATTTAGAGAAAGAGAAATACATATTGTCTAGCCACCTCAAGTTATCCTGCCCACCTAAGGAAAGAAGGAAAAGTGACAAAGACTGGTAAAATTCACAGTCCAGGAGTACAGTTTTAACAAAAAGACTGAGATATAATCATAGGACTATAGAATGCTCTCCTTCTCTCCACCCCTTACATCACTAAGGATCTATTTACTCAAGTTTCTTTCACCCATTATATTATGTCCAGATTTCAACTGGAAAATTACAAGGCATACTGAAATGCATGAAATATAGCTTGAAGAAGCTGAACAAGGATAGAATCATACATGGCAAGCACATCGTAATTATCAGAGTATTGCTAATGGACTTAATAAAGTAGATAAGGATAGTAATAGATAAAATAGACGATAAGAACAAATGGGCAACGTAATCAGAGAAATATAAATTCTAATAAAAATCGAAATAAATGGTAGATATCAAAACCATTGTAATGGAAACAAAGTGTCTTTGATAGGCTCATTAGCAGACTGAACATGGTGAGAATCTCTAAACTTGAGGATAGATAAACAGAAATTTCCAAAACTGAAAAGTAAATGGAGAAATGACTGAAAAAGAAAAAAGAATATCAAAGAATGTGGTACAACCACAAAACGTTGTAATGTATACATCAATATACAAATGTAAAAAGAATACCAGGAGCAGAAGAAAGAGCTAAAGATTGCAATACAGCAATATTGACCTAGGTTTTTTTTTTTTCCAAATTAATATCAGACACAGATCTAAGAAGTTCACAGGAAACCAAGCAGGAAAAATGACTAAAAACACTTACATTACATATAGGTTATCATTTTCAAACTTCATAAAATTAAAGATAAAAAAGATTCTTTTAATACCTAACTATATTGAAGCCAAGTTAAGAATGTAATTCCATTTATCCTCAGAACCAGGCCAGTTAAGAATACTGTAGAATGAAGTGTTGAAAGAAAAAAAAAAGCTGGAATTCTGTACCATGAAAAAAATGATCCTTCAAAACTGAAGGAGAAACACTTTGTTAGACAACCAAATCATTTTCCAGCAGATCCAGTAGTCTTCTTTGTAAGAAATCTTAGAATTTCTTTAGAAAAAAAAAGAAAATAATATGTCAGAAACTGCTACCTATATAAAGTAGGGAAATGCATTGAAAAAGGAATATGTGAAGGTAAAAAACAGTATTTTTAATTGATCTTACATAGTCCTGTACATAGATGCTTATCCATGCTTACGTGTTTTTATTTATCTATTTTAATTTTTAATATTTTATTGTTATTGAGGTACCACTATTTTACATTCTTGCTAGTATTTTGACAGGATAGGAATTCCTTCCTTGGTGTATTCACCATAGCACTCCCACCACCACAGGATCCATAGTCCTTCACCATAGTCCATTGTGTTCTCCACACTCCTACCTCCTCGTTTTCACCCCTTTCCCTTCCCCTCCACCTCTAAAAGCTGAAGATCTGCAGTCAGTTTAGTACTAATATTGTTCCATACACATGACTAATAGGATTTGAGCTAATAGGATTTGAGCTGTATATTTCTGAAAGTAAGGAGAGGAGCTAACCATTGGGGGTGTTAATAATATTGGACTACCTTTGAATCCTTAAATTTCTCAGCTAAGTATATGAGGCAGGACAAGCCTCCTGCTCAAGAAAGGGCCTGCTTCTGCACGGGGCTGTTTCTAATTCAATGAGACTGATGGAGTTTTGTTGTTTGGTCTCTAGGTGTTTTTAAATCTGTTTAATTTTAATTCTAAGGGGCCCTCTTTTTTCCAATCAAAGTTCTGAATTTCATATAAGATCTCTGGCAATGCTGTGAATTGAATTTACATCAAAATTCAATAAACAGTAGATTCTTGTTATGCATCTAATTCCATCCGAGTATGCCTTTCATTTACAAGGAGTGAGATACTGTTAGGGCTACCATAGACTCTCCTTGGTCTCTGACCTTGCCAAGCCACAGACTTAGCAATTTTTTTGCTTTGCTCCTTATTTATACTAAGAATCTTATTCATACTTCAAAGAGACTGAGCTACATTGCCTATGCTTCATTCTGCCCTCAATGGTATAAAATAACTCTCCATCTGCTAAAGACTAACCTTAAATAAACATTTCTTTGCAGATAATTCCACATAAATTTTACCATTCATTTTACCCCAATATACAACACACCTTCCTATTTCCAATGTGAATGGGAGACTTTCAAACCAAATCATGTAAAACCACCAAACCATAATCCCATCCTTCAGTGTTTTTAAGGTTTTATAACCTAGAAATAATTTAATTTAGGAAATTAAGTACTCATAAAAATCATTGGAGGGGTGAATACATGTGTCCTAGGGATAGGGATGATTTCAGAATAATAGTTAAATAAATTATCATCAGTGAGAAAGAGTTTTATGAACTAACACTGGTTTACAATACTGTATATGATTTAGGGACACAGGTTCGCATTTCAGATATATATTAACACACCATCCCCATCACATAAGCTTCCACTATCTCCACCATTGCTCTTTAGGTGTTCTCCCCACTTTGTTCCAAGCCACCCACTTTCATCTACTGGTAACCTCTGTTCTATAGTCAGTTTTTAAGAGTTTATTTTGGTTTAGTTCATTTGTTTGGCTTCTTTATATTCCAAACACAAATGAAATCATCCAGTATCTGTCTTTCTCCTTTTCACTTATTTTTCTGAGTATAGTTCCTTCCA
Organism: Scalopus aquaticus; assembly: GCA_004024925.1. NCBI lineage: Eukaryota > Metazoa > Chordata > Mammalia > Eulipotyphla > Talpidae > Scalopus > Scalopus aquaticus. The sequence goes on from PVIJ01005677.1 coordinate 83,969, forward strand.
TGCTGTTACAAATTGAATTCATCTTTTTTAATAGCTGAGTAATATTCTATCATGTATATATATATCACATCTTTTTAATCCACTCACATGTCATATGACTGTTTGGCTTCATGAAAAAATAAAAGAGAAATAAAAGATATCTGCAGAGAATAAAAATAATTTTCTTACTGACTTACCAATATGTTTTTCAAATTTTTATTTTATATCTCATCTTAATGTATGGAGTTTCTTCTAAGTTTTACTGGTCCCTCTGTTATTTCTTCTGAGCTCAATGGTTCTTGTAAACACATTATTTTCTTCCATAGGTGCTTCAGGTTTCCTTTTATAAAACTAGGTCAAATGTTGGTTTTTAGGGATTGCATCCTGAGGACATGCAGAGAATGTCACAGATCCTGTCTCCTTTTCCTATAGAGTAATAGAATATCCCAGAGTATCTGAGACTATACTCTGAGCTCAGTGGATATGCAACTTCCACTACAATAATCTTGTTGTGCCTTCTCTTTTGACACACAGCAATTCTTATTTTGTATTTTAAATAGCTCTTACTTTTTAAATTGTATTTTTTAAAAAATATTTTATTGGTCTCCCTGGTGGCACAGGGGTTAAAGTCTCAGCGCTATCAAGCTATCCCAGCCATTGCTGCAAGAGTTCAATTCCCTGCCAGGGAGCTGACCCACATGGCACGGCAGACCTCTCCTGTCTCACCCCCTGCCCCCCTCAGCAGAGTATTTCAGTAGATCTGCTTATTCTATTCTACACTCTGAATCCTCTCAACCCCCACACCTCTGACCTGCACCTCAGTTCTTGTATGTATAAATAAATAATCTTTAAAAATATATATTTCAACATTGCAATGCATTTGATGCTGTGGCATGGCCACAGTAATGAACTTAATAGTTCTTGGAATGTGTGTGTAAATTAGAAAACATCTAAAAGTTAAAGACATTTAAAGTTAGATTGGAATCTAGCACTCACATCCCCTTCACATGATATTTGAGTACTCATGAATGTAAGCTCCAGAAATTTTTTCCTGTAGTGCACATGGGATCACAAAAGCGGTAGTGAAAGTTAACAATTTCAAGTATAGCACATCTTTATGATGTAAAGAGAATCTCTATACATAATTTACCTTTGGGAAAAAAATTATATTATATATAGAAATATATAATACATAATAACATTGTTGTTTAAAAGATAGGAGATAAGATACAAGGAAAATTATTTCTACCAATAACCAATTATATACTCATGAAGGTTCAAGAATAACCATATATATAGTATAAAGAATAAGTTATAGGTCTAAACCTGGGTAAGATAGCTGCCTAATAAATCATAATACATTCTTGTACTATATATAAAAGAATTCACACTCTAGACCAAAATACATCCCCAAATATGCACAAAAATTCAGAACACAGTGAACACTCCTGTCTCCACTATGGGTTGGTTTCTCTCTCTTATAACTTGATCGAACTATATTGATTAAAATATTATATTGAGTAATATAAAATTGAAGAAAACAGGAGCTGTACTGAGGAAGAACAAAGGACATAGCATTTTACGTTCAAAGAATTCCAACAGTAAGTGAATATTGGACCAGCAGGAGTTTAGCACTAAAGCAGTAGATGATGGAAACTCAGTTTTCAGAACTACTCTATGAATTGCAAATCAAGCTTAGGGTGGTGCTTCAATCTGAGATAGAAGAGGATAAAACAATTACCATGTAAGCAAATAGTGACAAGAGCTATTAGACATGGCATCTACCTGAGGGCAAACACAAGTTAGAATATATGAAAGACATTTATGAATTAGTATCTCAGTGTAAAAATAAAGGAAATTATATATATATATATATAATATTAACAGGAAAAATGTACTTTGAAAATAATCTTCACAAGCAAAAAGATAAATACTTTTTATTTTAGCAAACAACAACTAAAAAAAAAAAACAAGAAATGAGTTACATGAAGCAGGAAAATGGGAAGCTTTAAGATGAAATTGAGTTAAGATGAAAATGGGGGTTGCACCCTCAGAGCAGCATAATAAAAATCCCCATTGGAGGTAGTCCCGATTGCATTTCATTACAGGAAATTAAGACAGTGGGATGGAGGATAATTTGAGAAACCCATCCAGAATGCAAAGAAAAACATTAAAACCTAAGTAAGATAATACATAATACAATATAACAAAGAAATCCAATCTAAGAATAAGGAATCACTGGCTTTTCAAGTGAAGAAGCAAAAATATCACAAGGCACGATTATACAGACAGACTTATTAGTCTCAAAAAACACCTAGCTAATATACATAGACTAATCAACTTGAGGATATACCACACTGCCCTTTTGATGGGCATTTATTTGGTATCCAATCATTTGCTTTTATAAATAATTTTATGGCGCTTCATATTTTTGGAGGTTTATCTGAAGGGTAAACTCCAATAAGTGGAAATACGGGGTTGAAGGGAAAAATGCATATGCATTTTTTATAGTGCCAAATAATCCACTAGTGAATTTATGTACATTTCATGCTTATCAGGAATATACGTGAATAATTATTCTCCAAAGTCTTGCTGAAGACTATGTGGTCAAATGTTTTGATTTTTGCCAATCTGTTACTAAGTATTTCAGCATCATTTTGGTTTACATTTCTTTACAAATAAGTGACACTGCATGAATGTTCATATTTTTAAGGGTTATTTAGCTTTTTTCTTTGAATTGATTCTCATACTTATGTCCCTGTTATATAACTATGTCTTTGGTCCACTTCAATTTTTAAGAGGTATTTTTCTTATTTAAAGATCATCCCTTTGTTTATGAAAAAACCTAGAAATATTTTCTTCTAGTTAATTATTTTGATTTTGCATAAGGAGAGTCTCTTCCTGCCACCCAAATACAGAGATTTTTAGGGTATTTATCAGTACTTGACACTGATTTGAATTTTGAATCCTATTAAAAAGGCTTTCTGTTTTCCAAGATTATAAAAGAATTCATCCCCACATATAAAACTTTACTTATTTTAAATATTTTAACCATTTATATTATTCTAAATAGCTATTCAGTTACCTCAGTTTTTAATAAAATATGTCTTCATTCCCAAACTTAGTAACCAATTTTTATTGTATGCCACATTAAATTGTATGTTATTGTATGTTTCTGGATTCCTGTATTATTTAATTTGTCTCTCTATTCATGTGCCAAATATTCACTATTTTTTTTTGCCTTCTGCTTTGATTTGCCTTGTTTTCTGTTTTATTAAAATAATATTGGTTTTTAATACTGTATGTGATTTAAGGGGATAGGCTCACAGGTATTCAGATTATATTGCCACACACCAATCAAAAATATACAATGTTCTTTCCTAATAGAGAACTGGACTCCCTCACACCTTTGTTTCCCATCTCTAGAAGTCTAGAAGTCTCTCCCTCTAGAAGTCTTAATTGTGCAGTCAGACTTCCAGGGTCTGTTTTGGGTTAGCCTGTCTGTTCCTTTTCTTTAGCTTCTCCATAGTCCACATATGAGTAAAATCAGGTACTATACATCTTTCTCCTTCTGCCTTATTTCACTTGCTATAATACTCTCCAGTTCCAACCATGTTGTCACAGATGGCAAGATTTCATATTTTATAGTGGAGTAGTATTCCAGTGTGTGTGTGTGTGTGTGTGTGTGTGTGTACACCACATCTTTTGAATCCACTCACCTGTTGAGCATTTAGTGTCTTTCCATAGTTTGGCCATTGTAAGTAGTGTTGCAAGCAACATGGAAGGACATACATCACTTTGAATTAATATTTTTTAAATTCTCTGGATAAGTATCAAGAAGTGGAATTGCTGGATCATGTGGTAGATCTATTTTTAATTTTTTGACAGACCTATACTCTGTTTTCCCTAGGGCTTGACCAGTCTACAATTCTACCAACAATGTAGTGGGTTCCTCTTTCTCTCCATCCTTGCCAACATTTGTTGATTGTAGACTTTTTAATCTAGGTCATTCTTATGGTAGTTAGGTGGCATTTTATTGTGGTTTGGATTTTCAATTCTCCAATAAGTGATAATAAGCAATTGTGTATGTGCCTGTTGACCATCTGTATGTCTTTTTTAAACAAGTGTCTATCTAGATCTTCTGCCCATTTCTTGATTGTGTTTTCTTTTTGTTGAGTTGAATGTGTTCTTTGTAGATTTTGATTAGTAGCCCCTTGTTATATGAATGATGTGTAAAGTTATCTTGCATTTGATAGGATGTATTTTCATTTTAATGATAGTTTCTTCCACTGTACAGAAACTTTTAGCTTGATAGAGTATTTATTTTTGCATCTGCTTGCCTTACCAGTAGAGTCCCCGAATGCATCACTGAATTCAATGTCATAAAATGTTTTGTTTTTTTAATGTTTTCAACTAAGTATTTTACAGTTTCTGATCTTCTATTCAAATCCTTAATCCATTTTGAGTTAAATTTTGTGTAAGGTGTGACAGACAGGCCTAGTTTCTTTTTTTCTGTGTGTCACTGTTCCGTTTTGCCAATACCACTTGGTGATGAGACTTTCCTTTCTCCAATGTATTCACTTCACTCCTCTGTCATAGATTAACTGCCTATATAAGTTTGGGTTTATTTCTGGGCTCTTAGTTCTATTATATTGGTCTGTGTGTCTATTTTTATTTGAAAATCATACTAGTTTTATTATTATAGTTGTCTAGTATAGTTTGAAGTCTATGTGTGTGGTACTCCATTCTTATTCTTTTATTGTAGCATAATTTTCAATAGGCATGATATGGAAACAAAGTAAGTATAAATTAACAAATGAATATTTTTTAAATGTACCTATAATAATATTCAGTCAGAAAAATGAACAAAAAAGAAGTCAGTTGCAATAATATAACTGCATCCGTGGTAATTTTGCTAAGTGAAATAAATCAGAGAAAGACACTGTATAAACTTTTTTTAAAGTTATGTATCATATTTTATTTTTTATATTGTATTCTTTAAACATTTTAAATTGTAGGCAATTTTGGTGTACAAAATTCACACTTCTTCAGATGTATACCATCACACCACACCCAACCATAATTCCAATTTTGGAATTAACATTGAATGTGACCCTGAATGATGATTTGCTTTGAGGTAAATATGCACATAATCATAAATTAATAGGCTGGATACAGTAGTACTTATTAGATTCTGATTATTTGAAAATCACTATTCTGGATGTTTTATTCATTTTACTTAACTATGTTTAATAATAATTCATATTTATAAGATGTGCTAATATTATTAACAAAACTATATGCATATTGATAATATGACACAACATTTTTAGTACTATTGTCATCTTCTTGATCTAGTGTAGCAAATTATGTGAAGAGCATGTCAATTTCAGTTTTCCATTTGTTTATATAGTTAGCATCTATATCTCCTAGAGACCAAAACCTCCATGAGTGTAGGAAACCATATGTGTTTTGCCCACCATGGTAGCCCTGGTGCCTTACCTGGATACTTAGCATATGGCAATTATTCAATATTGAATTAATAAATAAATCATCAAGTGAATAATATTAATAACTTCAGTGTGCTCTGAGAGTCAAAACAGCCAATTAAGCATTGACTTGATTATAAGCACCATACAGTCTCTCACATATTGTTTTTTTAAAAATCATCCTTTTTTAAATTGATAAATAGAACACAAGGATAAAAACAGAAAATAAAGCCAAATAAGAATATGTTAAATTGAAAGAAAATTCTGTATCTAAAAGTACATAAACTTAGATCATCTTTCCCATAGGAAAATCCACATAAAATAGTCAGTGTCAAGGTGTTTATCCTTTGAGGCTATTCTATCCACACTTCTATTGCAATAAAACATTCTTCTTTTGCCAGCACTTAAATTCTTCTGTAGACATCTTCTAAAATGTATTACAATATGAAGAGGTGTGAACTTGTACCTTTGAATCATACATAGCTTTGTAACTAATGTTACCACAATTAAAAACAAAAAAAAAGAAAAATTAAAAAAATACATTTAGGGGCAAAAAAAAAAAAGTCCCACAATCACCCCTACCTCCTGGTATGCACAGACTTTGCCCTGTGTGTGTGTTAACTGAGACTCACTTCCAATAGAAGAATGCAGCAGAAGTAATGGAATGCTGCTTCTGTTCTTAGGCAGTAAAGACACTATAGCTTCCAGTTTAGGTGATCATGTTGTGAGGTGCCTCATGGAGAGGCTAAGTGGCAGGAAACTGAGAAAGTCACTTGTTGAAGAGACAGGAAGGAACTGATTGAAGTTGGAAAAGGACAAAGCTTTAAGCGAGACTTGCTCCTCTTGACAGCTTGACAAAAACTTGCCAAAATTCCTTGAGTCAGAAAAACCTAGTCAAGCCATTCCCAAATTCCTAACACACAGTCACTGAGAAATAAAAATGTTTCCTATTTAAAACATTTCCAAAATTGAAAAAATGAAAAGTAAAGAAAATAAAACATTTCTAAGTTCTGGGATATTTGTTATGCAGTAATAGATAGTACTTAAGTTCAGAGAAGGTGACTTATTTGACTTTGAGTCATAAATACCTTTCATGGATAAAATTCTCATACATTTGTTCAGCGAATAAATACTGTTCACTTGAACTTATACTTCTAACTACTACCAAAATATTGGAGGCATTCAAACTAACTTCAAGCATTCTAGAGAGTAGTTTACAATCTTGCCTATTAGAGAAGTGAAAAATTTTCTTCACAACTGAAAATAAAGTCTTCCAATCATGCAAATATATTATAAATCAACACTTGAATGTGCATATCCAGGGGGCATGTATGCATTTTTGCAAGATAAAATTAGAAATGCTTGGAATGCTTTTCTCTAAGATCATACTTTGATTCCAGTCATATTATAGCATAATGTAAGGCTTAAGTTTTATTTTAGGTTTTAACAATCAAATGATACTCACGTAGGTGGTACTGTGTCGACATGTAAGGCAGATGCCCTATTTCCCTAGGCATTAATTTGACTTCTTAAGCTGAGAAAACCTATCTTTTTCCTAGAAAGTGAACCCCACCAATTATCCTTTTATTATATTTTCATAATAACAAATATTGCCTCATGCAAGATTTCCCCATTAGTGTTTTATATTTAAGTGCACACAGTCTGCTTAATCTTTCATCTTTATCATACTTCACTGATTAATCTAGTTTAAATACTATAAAAGTCCATAACCATTGCTATAAAAACTTATGCTTGCTTATTAAACTAGCTACTTTGCCATTGTCAGATGCAAGCAATAAAATTGTGCATAAATATAATGGAAGCAAACATTTTTGCAATTGCTAAATAGATCATATCTGTGCATATGAATGCTTTTGATTCAATCCAAACTTATAGCATGAGCACCTAAAATACATTTTGATTGCAGATACTTTAAAATATAAATCTGGTTATCTGGAATGGGTATGTCTTCATTGAATAGTCCCTGACATTATATATAGATATACATATATTAAGACAATAAGACAGCTGTTCTTTAAATGTTCAATATTTTTATTGTGAAAAAATGACTTCAAATTCAGATAAGTCTAGAAAGGTAAAATGTATCAGATGTTCATTACATATAATAAAATTATATATCTCTATATATAACATATTATATATAAAACATGTAAACTATATATAAGTTAACCATCTGTTATTTGACCCTTAAATAATCATGGTTGTTTTACTAGAAGAGATTGTTATGGGAAGACTGATGGTAATAAAAAAATATGATATGAAACTTATCACTAAGTAACCCCACATTGGTCTTAACTGATAAGTAATTGTTTCCTGAAGTGGCTGCCAAATCTTTATCCATAGCCTTTTTTCCCCCCTAAAACCTTTACTTATTCTATGTTGAAGTACAGCTTTGAACTTAGGGGATTTTAGGGGAAGAGTCACATAACTGAAGAATTGGGTAAGATTGTCTTGAAATCCACTAAGGACACTCTCTTATAAATAACAGCAATGGGTTGTATCATTAACTCAGACTTGGCCTGCTCATCAGCAAAATGACAGATTGCTTTTAAAATTGCCGAGCACTGGATAGAGATGAATGGATTGTTCAGTTTCTTACTCAGCAGTATTATATATATATATATATATTTTTTCCTTTCTTGGTTTATCACTGCATATTTTTCACATCTATAAGGGAGATTAGTGTTCACTGGGAAATGGAAATTGTTAATACACATCCATCAACAAAGAACAGAATGAACAGAGATAAACACAGAGAAGAGCACATTCCATTTTTCATCAAATTCAGAGAGAAAATGATCTATTTTTCATTCAATCAATGGCTGGATAAAAATATCCTGGACTTACTATTCCTACTTGTGTCTAAACACAATTCATAAGTCTTAATTCATTAGACTAATGTGTTTATAAGGCAGTTGAAATGTCAAAGCTCTGCTGGATTTAGTATAAACTTAAATTCCATTACCTGGCAGGCATTAATTGCTTATGGAGCGTAGGGATTCTTCCCAAGGGTCTTATATGTTTCATTTTGTCATTTTGCTAACTATTCTGTCTAGACGAACTTAAAGCCCTTAATCCACCATAGGGATCAATAAACTGCACAATAATTCAGTCCTAATAATTAGCTTTCACTTAAACACAAATGGTCATTTCATTGTGAACTGCAGTACAAAATGATAATGAAATAATTAAAAAGACAGATGAAAGAATGACTTAATAGGGAAGAGGCCTTACTGTTCAATTAGAGGCATTACCATTCAACCTTTTTATTACTGCCACAACCTTTCAATTTTTTAAAAAAATAACACTTCAAGCTCTGCTCATTTAACCCATGGCAGTATCACCATTATATCCATGGTCTTATGATGTGATCCTTATGCTACAGACTGCTGTGAAGCAGTGGTCTCCCCGAAATTGTTAAAGTGGTGAATATTTGATACAAAGGTCTATAAATTGCATATAAATCATAGCATTATATTATCCTGATTTCTAACATAAGGGATTTTCTGAGCCATCACAATTTCTTTTTTAAAACAGGATTAGCCCTACATAGTTCCTTTGAAACAGCCTCAGAATTGTATAGAACAGTTTTAAGATACTGGATGTTCTGAAATAAATGGGAAAGGCATCTCGTTTTTCCCCCCAGTGAATTTTCTAGGATAGTCTACAGTGCAAAATTTCTTCATATTTGCTGACCTGACAATTTAGCTCTAAGTCCAAAAAGGTACAAAACTTCATTAACCTTTTAATACATTCTCACAGATGTAGGGTGATAGATATGTTTGAATCTTTATGATCAAAGTACTAGCCTAATAGTAAAATCTTTCACTTTACCTTTGCCATGTCCTGCTCTTATTTTAATTTCTACTCTATCCTCACTTGGATATGGAGAGGCTGTACTTCAGCTTTGCCTGTATCTGGAGACATTCATAATCAATTTCAGCAAAACTTGCTACTGTTCTTGCTATTGGCACAGGGGATAGGACCCTTGGGCTTCTCCAGCCTCTTTGAAACTAAGGTAAAAATCTCCAGGAAAGGTCTCAGCTCACTAATCCTGATTAAACTTGGAAAGTCACACCATAAAATGGACATCCCAGGTGAAGTCTATCAGTATTTTTCTAAGTACTAAGGGGATATACTTTTAAGTTAATAAAAAAAATCAGATCATGTCAATATTAAAACGAAGACTACCTCACCATATAGAATCATATTATCTGCCACAAAATAGGGATGGGAATTTGGTATTTCATGAATGAATAAATGAATAAAACTTTTAGAACTTGAAAGTAGTCACTCATTTCACTTCTCTTATCCCTTTCATTAATAATATATAAATTTACAATCTGTCAGCTATTACCTCCCTTCTCCCATCTCCCCCCACAAAAAAGCACAAGATTGTTGTCAGGTTCAACACAGCAGGCTCACTTGGTAAAAACTTCACATGAAGCTGCAATAGGAGGATACACACACATGTTTTCCTGTTTATTGTGGAGTGCACTTGTGCAATAAATAGCATATGTTCCATATTTTTTTTAATATGATCATTCTAGATTTTGAAATGTAAGCAGTGTCAAGGGTTTTGGGTAAACTACTGCGGATATGAAGTGGATGTGGATTGTAAACTAAAATGAAATATAACCTGTACTTTAGCCACAGATCAGGCAAAATTTACATTTGAAATCGAAGTGGTTTATATCCACCAAAAATAAATGAGACCAATTTTCTTCCAAATAACCCATCAGTACCACATAAACTTAATACTACAGGACTGTATCTATAAATCAGGCATTAGAATTATTTCTCAGATAAATCATAGTAGCTAAGAAGTGCTTACAGGAATTAACTATAATTAACATAAAATTTAACCTTAGCAGTCCAGCAACAGGAGTCATAAATCTGCTTGGACCATGTTTGAAAGGATTATTAAGGAATGAATTCTGATTCATCATGCAATGTTTCTACAACTGACTTCATAGAAAGAATCATTTGGGAAACTGTTCTAAGATTTCTGATCCCATATCTGGAAATACTGAGTCACTATGTCTGGAATGGTTCTTAGTTATTCAATAAATAATGGGCACGTAGGTAAGATTATCTTTAGACTACAAAGAGTATCTTGTCTACTTCTCCTAGTTTGATGGCAGTTCAGTTTTGCTTTATTTACTTTGATGCAAAGTACAGAGGATTCTTTCTTGCAATTTTTTTTTGGTTGTAGTTTTGAGCGGAAGGAAGAAGCCCCATAGATCCATCTATAATTAACTAGAATTTTATAAATGAATAAACACTATGTTTTATGGTTTAAAGTTTCAGTTGTCCATAATTAAATCTGAGTCAGAACTTGAAAAGTTAATAATAATCAGATTTTCAAATTAAATTTCTGGAAGTGCTAAGCTAAGAATCTGACTTTAGATTTATTTTAAAATCATTAGAACCTTACTGATTCTGTTCATTTCCATTCAAACTAGCCAGTTGAACTCCTTTTAAAATCTTTTATAACACTGTTTTCTATTACAAAATTTTAGTCTGATTCTTATTTAGCATGTCGTGAGAACAGCATGCCATATTTACAGTATTAATATTGACTGGTTATATCAATTAAATTGAACATAAAGTAATTTACATAATCATGAAAGTTAACTTAGAGACCCAGCACTCATTATTAAGACCAATTTCTGTCTGTGAGTAATTCTACATATCTAAAATAAATAAAATGAACATTTTTTAAAAACGCACTGAAGTCAAAATCCAAAAAGAAAATCAAGAAACAGACAAAACTAAGCCAAAACAAATCCGAGGAATTTGACTGCAGAATTGAGGCTACAAGATGAGAGGGAAAGGCTGGGAGCAAAGCGAGGAAGGACCCAAATGGACCATAGTGGAAGATTATGGGGGTGTCTTGGTGGGTGTGGTGTGGAAACACACATCTGAAGAGGCATGAACCTCTAACCATATCCGCCTAAATAAATCATAAGCAGTGTTGTAAACCAACATTACCTTAATAAAAATAATATAATTTTTAAATAACAAAGATTTATGTTCAAAAAGATTCTAACTTGGTTTCTAATTGGCGTTAACCTTAAATTTAGCCAATTAGTAGAGACTTGGTAAGCCCTTTTTTTTTGGCTGTTGCATAATTATTTTCAATTTGCATGTACTTTTATAATGTGAGGTGGAAAACTGAGGGGAGAAGTGGATCAGAACAAGATACAAGCATATTTTTCAATTTTTTTTATTATTAAAACTGCCATTTTATGGCCATAACTATCCTCCAGTTTCTGAACACAGCATGCTCTTTTATGTCATCATGCGTGCCAATAGTTTTCCCTTTGCCAGGAGTATACTTCCTAGTCATTAGCAGGTTTTCTGAAGTCATTTCAGAAGCCCCATTCTCAGAAATCTCCCTTCAACTTCTCTTTACCCCAACTTTGAAATAATAACATCATATTTTCTCTCTGCTAATAAGGACTGAATTTTCCCATATTTCCCAGCTCATTCATTCTCATTACTTTGCCCTCCAGGCGGCTGAATCCTCATAGTAATACTTCTTTCTTTCCAAAACCTTACTCTTCACCTTTCACAGCTAGTCTGTCTGTCAATTCTACCTTTTCCAGGTGCTCTAACTTTGTTTTGGAAATTCTTCCCTCTACTACAATCTTTGAGGCCTTAGCTACCACCATGCCTCCATTTTCTCCTTTTCCAGTCTTTCCTCTGATCTCCAGACAGCACCTTATTTCTAAAAATGCAATTCTGATCCTAAAGTCAAAAGGCTTTATATCAAAGTGCAAAGAATATTTCACAGTCTGGCAGTATTTATTCTTGCATTATTGCTTCCTGTTCACTACACAATTTATAATCTGTGCTCCAACCACACCAAATTTCCCACAGTTCTCTAAATGCTTATGGTAGTTTGTGTTATTGCCCAAAGCTATTCGCTCTCTTTATTTCCATAGAGAGATTATAATCCATCTCTTTGCTTACCTCTATTACTCTTGAGATAGAAATATATTGTGTAAAAATATATATTAGCATAATGTATATATACTCTATATTGTATATACACACATATAAAGTTAATATACATATATACAATATGCTGTACTTGAATGTTATATTTATTATTCTATGCTACTCATATTGTGTAATATGTAAACTATATGTACATTTATGTGCTATATGTAGCATATTGTATATACACTATGCAATATGTACAGTGCATTGATTTTTACCTCATTGATTGAGGGCTTCGTCATATGATTTATTTTAGTTAACAGAATGTGGGAGATATGACACATGCCACATCTGAATAGAAGCTGTAAAAGTGATTACATGGTTTGGTTCATTCTTCTCTTGCTTTCTGCATAAGAATGGGAAAGTCCCGCATTGGGTTGCCCCTCGAACCCAAGTTAGTTTCCTGAATAAGAAAGCTTGAGAGCAGAGTTGAAGAAGCAGCAGTCTCATCCATCCTTCCTGTTTGCACTAATGAAGATATATTTTTCCCTGTCTTCACTAGAAATATTGCTATTAATACTTCAAACACTACTGAAACTGCTTTGTGAGCCTCCCTTCAAGTCAAAATTTATAGCTTTTCCACCACTATTTCACAGCAGCCATCACATAGTATTTTAATTATTTATTTACATGTATGTTTCAATCTCTTCAACTGGAATGCTACTCTTTCAGGCCAAAGACTCTGCCTTTTATGCCCCCTAACATTAATCCTGGAAAATGCAAAATATTCCAATTTTTATAATAAACAATACAACATCTAATATTGAATTAATGAATCATTTTTTCCTCTAGCAGCTCCACTGGTTGACCATCTTTCAAAGAAAGGATTTTTATGTCATGAGTTTATTAACATGATTAAATGATTTATTTTGCAAACACTTATGAAACATTTACTATGTACTATGGATTGCTATAATTCTTTAAAAACATCAACTTGGCTTAATCATCACAACAACCATATAAGGTAGTCTTAATTATAATCTTTATTTTCAGATGAACTAACCAAAACACAGAGTCAATAGCTGTTCCAAATATATAGGTACGCAGCTGCATTTAAACCTCAGCACTTTGATGTCAGTCCATTTGCAACCAGTGGCCGGAGCCAAAAACTGTTAACAGGGGGTGCCCCCTGTAAGGGAGTGCTGGTGAACAGTCTTGCAATTGTGCATGTGGCTGAACTCAGACAGTGACCGATAAACTATTTGGGAAATGTCCTTAGCCAGTTTTAGTGCTCTTTGCTGCCCTGTATCACATTAGTTCAATCACAAGACTAACAACACTTCCTAGTAATTTAAGGGCTTGATTTCCTATTTTTTTAAGAGAAGATGTAAAACCAGGTACTGGCTATGTAAAGTTTGTGGTACCGAACGATCCAAAGAGAAATGCACCCAGAAGCTAAAATTTTAAATTTTCTACATTAAATTTTAATTTTGTGATAATAAATTTGAAGTAGTTTTGCCATCTTCATGGGACCACACACCTCTGACTAAGGTTAGGCGGCGACTTCATACACATAATAAGACTTTGTCTCTTTGGGGTCATATGGCTTCTAAGAGCTAAATAACAGCCTCAAAAAATATCACTTATTTTTAGTTGATAAAAAGGTTATACAACTAGTGAATGAATTTGAAGAATATTATTAAATTTTTGATGGAATAACAAAGGAAAATAAGGTCATAAATCTAATAGCCCATGCTCTAAATATCCAACTATTTACAAATGAATTTCTTATTTGTATATGATTAATACTATTCCAAAAATGAATATGACGTGTTCTTCAGTTGTCAACATACTTTGATATAAAACATGACTGTATTTTATACGTACTCAGAAACCAGAACATTTGGAAAATTCCATGCATTAAGAGAAATGTAAGGTTATAGAACTGACACTATTACTATTGCCTCCTAGGAAATTAAAAAATGTACTAGAAGAAAAAGAGGAAATATTGTATTATTAAGAGAGTGCTAAAAAGGAAATCATAATCTGATTTAAATGTGCACAGATACCACTTTTTCTCATTGTACAAATGTGGTTTTGAGCACATAGTTGTGCATATTATAAAGGGAATTGTAAGAAGATACATTTGAGAGAACAAAAGCATTATCTTCTCTAGTTTACTAAAAGTTGTTTAAAGTTATTTAAGGCACTATTTATTTATCTCTATTCATTCTATTTTCACTCCTACCAATGTGTGAGCTCTATCTCCATTACACTATCCAGAAGTTTTGTAGGTTATTAAAGGGACACATCACCTATGAAAGCTAACTAGTTAAATAAGTTAAACTTGTTATAAGTTGATCTTTTATCCTGAAGATGTTAATTCATATTCAAAGGGAGCTGTTAGGTAATATTTTTCAATGGAAAATTAATATAACTTTTTTCTTACTATAAATCCACCTTACAGAATTTCAAACTTTTAGTATAAAGAGTGACCAGTACTTACAACAGCTTTCAGACTGTATTCTTTATCCAAAAGGGAGACCCACTAATAGTCATATTTAGATTTATAACAATTACTGAAAACTTATGTTTATTTACAATAAAGCTGTACATACCACGGTCATATGAAAACTATGATTTCTACTGGACTTTTTTTTTTCAATCCTTGGAGAAAATACATCAAATGAAATCAATTTGTTTTATATAAATCATCTCTTCTATGCTATTTTCATAAATGATCCATAATTAATATAATAGAGAGGGAATAATCTTAACACAAAAATAATTAACAATGGGAAGAATAGATTTTCCTGAAAATTTTTCTATGAAGGTCAATTGTTATCATTAGAAAGTTGTTGTTCCCCTCCCCCCTACAAGGACCATTGGAAGACAGATTTTGTATTTCCCTGTCAGTTCATGTTTGACTTTTGCCATTTATATAAATACGACGCAAAAAGTCATAGAAGAAGTAATGGGTGCTTCCAGCTTTTCTCCTAACGTAAGAAAGATGCAAGGACTCTAATATTCTTAGTCATTGACATTTACAACTATGGGTTTGTTTTTAATACAGGGCAGTGAGTAATGTACTTAAGGCCTCAGAAAATGCTTTATAGCATACACTAAAGGTGAATCACTTTTTTTACTGGATTTATTAGCTGGAGGAATTGTAATCTCAAGAGGAAATTCAGCCAGTTTTAACCCGAGTAGTGCTTCTTATAGTTATTTCCTCTCAAATTCTCAGCAGGACTCAAGAATTCTAGATATATCCTATTCAGGGATCCTGATTTCTTTCCCCCAGCTGATTTCTGCCACCTTGGGTACTGACAGAGTACTCATTAACAAACTAATTGATTTTTATTAATTATCTGTGGTATAATCTTTCCACTGTTTCCCCCCTACTATCTAAGCTTATTAACTCCAAACACACACACACACACACACACACACACACACACACGCACACACGCAAGCACGCAAGCACGCATGCACACACACACACCATAATTATTCCTAAAGAAACTTTTGAGTGAGAATGAACTCAAATGTACAGCTCCATTGCAAAAATCAAAGTATTATTAAGAAAAAGCTAGATATTCTGTATTTAAAATGCTACTCCACAAAATGATGAAATTGTAAATATTGAGTTTAAAAGAGACAGATTTGGGAATAACCATTGAAGTGACTTTAAGAGCCATTCAAATATTATCTAAGATGGCACAGATAACTCTGAATTGTAATTACAAAGCAAAACTATTCAGATTAAAGTATAACTGTTGAGAACAAGCTCTCAGCAATGCCAGAGAAATACTCTTCTGTACTCTTTCTAAAGGGAGGAACACAATGACAAAATATCAAGATATGTAAACATAAAGTGAATTATCAAAATGTTTTCAATCATGAAAATAAATAAATTGTCAGAATGTCATTCAAGCAGCCTAAAAGAGCAATCTAATGGCATTTATTAAAAACATGGAAGTTGGAATAAAAGTTCCCACATCTAAGTCCCTGCTCTGACTCTAGTCTCATGATTTTGAGCAAGTTCCTTAACCTTTTAAGGACCTAGATTCCTTTCTTTTAATATTGGGATAATGAGAGTACCTATCTCACTGGGTTGTTATGGAATCAAAGAAAGTGATGCTTATTATCATTCCTGGGATATAAGGAAAAGCTCAAAAAATGATACATGTGTGATGACTCTCATGTTATTCTTTCTACCCTGCATTTATTGATTCTATGTATAAACTTTGTACTTGTTTTATATTGATTTTAAAACAAAGTTACTATAAATTTCTACTTTTTAACCCAGCGTTTATGTAGAAACTTTCACAAAGTCCAATAAAGAGTTCAGCATGCTGGTGGTGCCTACTTCCCAACTTCATAAACACACTTTCCCTATTCTTTTTTTTTTTTTTTTTTTTTTTTTTTTTTTTTTTTTTTTTTTTTTTTTTTTTTTTTTTT